>JAYEPQ010000012.1:4183213-4445713 GCA_036321105.1 Dracaena cambodiana | reverse complement strand
TGTTAAATTTACTATCTATAGTTAACAAAACTATGAGATGTGGATACTAATAAATTCCTTCTACAATATTGAAGAGAAATGGAGCCAATTCTCGGTTTTTATACCACTAAAAATATGTTTTTAATTCATTACAAAATATCAAATCGACTTCATTCTATAATAAGACAGCATATATGCCTAATATGGTATGATAAAAAAATACAGAAATGAAATTAAATACTATTTGTTCTGAAATCAAATACAGTTCTAAATGGAACCAAGAACAGAAAACGTTCTGGTTATGCATTTGACGAACAAAATAAACTGCTCATAACAAAACTTGATAGCAAAAGAGAAATTGGTCCGCACAAAGCAAACCCACGACCCAACGCATATGTACAGGCTGCTCGACAGAAAGAAACGATTGCAGCGAGATAATAAAGTGAGTACTTTTTTTTAGCATAAATGATGAATAATTCTTCTTCGATGATCTATTGAATAAAATTTAACGATAAATAGCTCTCTCTCTCTCTCTCTAAACTGATGCATACTATTACCTAAAGTAAAAACATTACAAGTATTGTCATATACTCATAACTGATAAGGGGTTTTTACATATCTGTCCCTTACATCTTTAAAAATTAGAATTTAGTCCTCCAAATCTTCATATTTATAATTTAGTCCCCAAATCCTTTAAGTTCCCACAATTTAGTCTCTCAGCTATATTTTTCGCCTGAACTTTCCGTATTATACCTTGAGTTACTTCACTTTAGTCATCCCTTCTCTCTTCCTCCTCTCTTCCTCTTGTTATTAGCTTTCCCTCTTCATTCTTCTCCTCTCTCTCTTCTTATTAGTTTCCCTTTTTCTCCACGTTAATATCTAAAGTGAAGTAACTCAGGGGAATCCAATAAGAAGATAAAAGAGATAGAAGAGAAGAATGGAGACGGGAGTCCAATAAGAAGAGGAATAAAGGAGGAAAAGGGAACGCAGGACTAAAGTGAAGTAACTCAGGGGTATAACAGGAAATTAGGACAAAAATATGACAGGGGAACTAAATTGTGGTAACTTAAAGGATTTAGGGGAGTAAATTATAAATATAAAGATTTTGGGAATTAAATTCTAATTTTTAAAGATGTAAGGGACAGATACGATAAAAACCCCAACGGATAAATATATATGCAACATAAAATCAGAACGTGGCCAGGACAATGTATATGCTTGATTCTAATATTTTCTTTATAATTATGTTCTAAATGAATACTATAAAGCAATATATAATAAGTCATGCATGTAGATCAAAATAAACGGCGTAAATTTACAATATACATACGACAATCAAAGATACATGAACTCACTAGTACTCATATACTTCTTACATAACTCGCTACCAGACACAATAACCACTATAAAATAAAATCCCCCGTATCAGTATCAGTATCAGTATCAGCACGGTGCATCATATACAATCAAAGAAAACTCCGTCTCGATCGGCCTCTCAAAAGCTAAAATTGATCACCAAAAGGGAAATAAATACAAGCAACAGGCTGATGATCGGGTTCGATTTCAGGTACGCAAGCTGTCTTGCCGACGACGAAGGGCCTGGCGGCGGAGGGGTGTTGGTGGTTATCCGTTCCTCTGGGCAACTGTACTTGCAGAGACTCGGTTGAACTACCCTATAAACACCTTTGCTGGTCAGCAAGAAGACATCCTTACTGTTATCTTCGGCGAATGAGTATATGTAGCCCAGAGCTGGGAGCGGGCTGCCCGCGACACTCTCACAAGGAATCGGAGACTGCTTCGAGCAACTGAAAGGTATCATGGTGCTCGTGTAGTTCCCGCTGTCTTCTGGGCTCTCGGTGCCTGCCCACATTGCACCTGCATAGAGGTCTGCATACAAGTACCTGAAACCACTCGCATGTATAGATTCAGTAAGACTAGAGACCATGATATGCTCCGAGCAATTGGTAAGACAAAGATAGCTTGCCTTCCTGTCATGCACGGATCCGTCGTGGATCTGTAGACGTAACCGCCGGTGATTGAAGCCGATCCAACGCTGTTGTTGAGAAAAGAGTGTGTGTATGATAAGATAGGGAATATGGCATTGATCGAGTTGGCAGATGTATTCCCTCCGGGAGTTGAAGGGGGATGGTAAGCCTGGGGACCTTCGTAAACACGCCATCCGTAATTTCCCCCCTTGGTAATGAGATCCACTTCTTCGTATTCGTCCTGTGAGTAAGTACGTGCACATTGTTAAGTTAGTTCATATGCGAGTATAGTCTCACATTGGATAGGACAAAAAAAGTCTATGGGTTTAAATACAAAGTTGGAGCCTTGACCTAAAGGCTTAAACTTTTGGGTCAAACTGGTTCTCAGCTTTGTGTTTAGGCAAGAGAGAATATTCTCTTTACTAAGAGTAATATATTTTTGAGGCCAAGCAAGTCTCACATCGGATGTGAGAGAAGAATTGATATAGTTTACAATGATTCTCATGAATCCATAAAATAATTATAACTAATTTTTTTGAAGGAGAAGTCTATGGTTAATTATATATATGTTGTCCTATTGTACATACTCGTATACCGTATATCAGTGGGGCATGGCATGTCCTATTGTACATACTCGTATACCGTATATCAGTGGAGCATGACAGATGGTGTGATACTCCCATGCACTCCCTTGGCCACCCTGCACAATTTTTATCTATGTAACCACCCTAGGGAAACTTGTGTTGTTTTGTTAAACACAAATACTTTTTATTTTTATTTTTTTATTTTTTTTTTTTGAGGAAAAGATGCCTACAATATTTGATAAAGCCCTATCACCGAATTCACAATCCAAAGTTAGAAATTTTCAATGGAAAGTTAATGTTTCTTCTTTGCTAACACCATTTGTTAATGTTGACAGGCCAAGATATTACATTTCAGATACTTACTGTACATGGTATTATTTCATTTTGAGTCGCTCTCTATCATTTGATGGGATATGCTTTTACTTTCAACTCTTCTAGTCACCCAAGACCGCTACTCTCTATTATAGTTTTGTTTGATAACGACTCTCTATCCTAGTTGCAAGGGCATATCTTTTTCAATGCTAGGTTAGTTTTGCGATAAAATGTGACTGAAACCATAATATTGTCGCACAAAATACCAAATTCTATTATGAACATTCAAGTGAACATGTTTTCGATAGCATATAGAGAGCATTTCATAATTCATGTGCAAGGTGAAAATATGATGATCATGGGGTAAAATTTAACTAAAGTTATAAACATATATAATTACCTCGCCAACATCTGCACAATAAAAATAAGAAGGCCTTTGAGAATCGAAACTGCAGCGCCATGGATTTCTTAGACCCAACGCCCAAATTTCAGCTTGCAATTCATTATCATCAGCAGATGGATTGTCTTTAGGAACCGAATAGTTTCCCCACAAGCCAAGTTTATTGATCTCACTTTGACCTACAAATTTATCGCAAAGTTACTGGAATCGCAAGTGAAGAAAGTATACAAGTTGAATTCCACCGATTGGAACAATGATAAGCATGCAATTTTCTTACTGAGGACGATGAAAGTATAAATAAGAACGGATACAGTTGTATTTATTTACTAGGGTTAATTACAGTCAGACCCCCTGTAGTATTGGATGTGTGTCACTTAACACCCCTGAAGTTTGAAACTCTCAAAAAAACCCCTGAACTTAATTATTTTCACTCTTATTTTTTACTAAAGTGCACTCTTGTCTCTCAAATTCCTATTCTACCATCATCCTTCCTTTTAACCAACAATAGGAATTTGAGAAATGAGGATAGAATAGGAATTTTAAGGGACAAGAGTGCACTTTAATAGAAAAGGAGAGTGAAAATAACTAAGTCAAGGGGGTTTTTTGAGACTTTCAAACTTCAGGGGTGTTAAGTGACACATCCCAAATACTACAGGGAGTTTAACTGTAATTAACCCTATTTACTATAGAAGAGTGTGAATTCAATAGAAAACTCGACTCACTTGGTATGTTATTGACATCAAGCCGCATGATTTTCCCGAGCAACGACTTCTTCTCCTGCGAAAAATTGAAAGGGTCTCCTTTTCTTCCTCCATCTCCCATCATGAAGTACAAATATCCATCTTCCGGCCCAAAAAGAATTTGCCCGCCATGGTGGGATGTAAACGGAAGCCCCATAGTAAAAATTCTCCGCACTTCAGATGGGCTCGCAGACGCTGCCTGCAATGGAAAAGCCAGTTAATTTCTATGATCGCCATTCACAATGTAAACTAAAGAAAACAATATAAATGCACACCGTGGATGGAGTTGACGAAGAACTATTCACACTGAACTCTCCGATCACAGTCTGATACCGGCAAGGTTGGACTCCGTTATCAGAACCGAGCTTTGAAGGATCACAGCCCACATCAGAGTTGCACGCGCAGCGTCCAGAACAGCTGGCAGACTTGACTTTGTCACAATTGAACGAAATGAAGAAACGTCCGTTGGCGGTGAAGTTCGGATGAAATGCTAGACCCATCACCCCAAACTGGGAATCGAAAAGAACCTCGTCGGTTATATCAAGAAACGGGCTAGACTCGTCGAGTTCCAGTGTTCCACCGGACCCCTGCTCCGGAACGGTTGCTAGCCATATCTTGCCAGTTTGGTCAGCCAAGAAAACACGGTTGGACCCGTCAGGATGAGCCGCCATGTTAAGGTAGGATCCGTTTCCGATTCTCTCTAGGCAAAGGCCTTTAGGAGCGGGTGAGCTTGGCGTGCTGTTGAACAGAACCGATTGGCCAGTGAAGCAGATGGGTTCATCTGATGGCCCTCCAAATGCCTGACAGAAGTCGGACTTGGACTGCCACAGGTCAGTGAGTTTGGAGGCAGAAGAAGCGGGCACCCCAGCACTCCCCTGCAGCAGCGGTGCAAAAGGAGAGTTCTGCATGGATGTCTCTTTGCAAGTATCCCAGACCTTCAAACAGAAGTCGCTCACACTATTCCTGGCTTGTGCAGAGCTCGCCGAGAAGGTGGCGTTGCACAGTATGGGAACTGATCGCAGTTTAGGTCCTGTAGCGAATAGGTCTGCTGAATATGGATCACATTTCTGCAATTTCAACAACAAGTCAAGATGCAAACAATTGGTGTTGCAGTGAAGGCTCAACACCGATAAGTCGATAATTCAAACGATATATTGGGAATAATTCAATGTTCAAAAGAGTTAAACCACATCAAATTCAAGCCTAGTAACAGTCAAGATAAAAATGTTCAGCCAATAATACTCCCCATAATCTGGTGAAAGCATCACAAAACTCAAGAGTGTATATATATATATCCCAATGAAAGCATGAAAAAATTCCTTGTTTTGGATGCAATAACCATAGCCCACTCCCATGAAAAAGTAGCGGAATTAGGCTACCGTTTGATATGTCGAAAACTTGGTAAGATCCAAAATCAAAGGTCTAGGATATGTTCCAAGTAAAACCAGTCCATTGAGGCATTAACCATCACAAATTGCAAGATAACAAAAGTCAAAATCTAGACTACTCGTTGATATTGATATTGCTCTATGGTGTATGGTACCAGAATCGGCAATGTTGGACCAAATTTATAGGGCTTATATATACTATCATGCATGTACCTTAAATATTTGATATGCCTAATACTTATAATCATAAAACCAAACATTTACATGAAAGACCAAAACTAGTTTCAATATGTAGAGTGGAGCTGCATCCCTGTATATGTGGCTGATCCAGTGTGTAGTCCTAGGTTCCGGATTTGGTGGAGGAGCGAGTGACTCTAGAGGGAGGCTCCGGTGTTGTTTGCTGCTACTGATGTTTTTTGATCTAAGGAAGTTTTTCTGATGGTATGTCTTTAGGAATATCTGCTACTTTCAACTTCATAATTGTATTCCAAGCAGAGCTTTCGAACTTACAAAAGTCCTCTGAGACTGTATCTCGGAAGGACTATGGGAAGCTCGCCTTCACTGGCTAAAGCGAACAACTGACGCCATTGACGGAGTGAAGACCAATGCAACACAACTATTTGTTATACACATGTGGGCGATCTTTATTTACTCTTTTTAGTTATTTTTTGTATCTATATATCCTCTCCGTAGTAGGAGAAACTTCCATGTATACTCTATATGTTGGTGGGAATAAACATTTTATGAGAAGAAGTGCACTATTGAAGAAAGAGAGAGCTTTCGAGCAGAGAGATAACTAGAGCTTTTCTTATAATGAATCTCTCTTGTTGTTACATAAATCGAACTTGGTCCGCTGACCTACATTAATTTCTTGCGTTCTTCTTCGTGTCCCTCTATCTCATTTGCTCGATGCTGTGATCTCGTTGTGATTCGAGGTCTGATTTGGAGTTTAGATCCCAACACTATATGCATCTGTTTTATTAATTACTTTTAATGGAAGAGGCTAATACCCACCATTTCATATTAAAAAAAAAAAAAAAAAAAACCTCCTTTCAATGATAAGGAATTAACTCAATTTAATCTTATAATTAACCAAAATCCCCTTGTTAACTCTCTAAAGCACACTCAACAATTATGAAAAAAAAAAATTAAAAAAAATTTAGAAAAATGAAAAAAAATTAGAACACACAACTTACAGCACAAAGAATGGACTGAACAAGAGAAGCACAAGCAGCATCAGATACATTCATATCCTTGAACTGCTTCTCTATTGCTGAATCATCCTTGGCACTGCAGCAGCTGCTCCCACTGTAGCCACAGAAACCCAAGGGAGCCTTCAAACTCACAGGAGCCCCTGTCACCAAAATTGAGCACAACTCATCACCCAAAAAACCAAGAAAAACAAAATAAAAAATGATGAGGACTCACTTGAATCAGTGCACAACTGAAGCCCAAATGAATTGGGCATACAGAATAGGAGTAGGGGTGTGAAGAGAAGAGAGCCCATTTGAATGGTCTTCATCATTTCAGGGCAAAATCAAGAGAGATGGGTTTGTTGGGAGGGGGTTTTTAAAGAAGAAGACAATGGTGATGAGAAGTGGATGGGGCCAAATTTGACTTGAGGGAGCTAAAATGGCAGATAAAAAAGGATAAAGCTAGAGAGAGCTGCTCTGATACAGGGGAAAATGCTAATTAACAGGGGATGGGACAACAGGGCAGTTTATCATTTATTTATACGGTGATATTGTCACCCCTCTTTTTCAGTTGGGGGTCTTAAAGGGCTTGTACTTTAGACTATATGACCCTGTAAGCCCAATTATTTTTAGGGGTATTTACATACATGTCCCTTACAACTTTATAAATTATAATTTAGTCCCCAATATCTTCATATTTAGATTTAGTCCCCAAATCCTTTAAGTTACTACAATTTAGTCCCTCATTTTATATTTTGGTCCGATTTTTCCGTTTTACCCTTGATTTCCTTCACTTAATTCCTCTTTTCTCTTCCCTTCTCTTCTTAGTTCTTATTGGATTTCCTCCTTGTTCTTCTCTTTTCTCTATATTCAATTAATGTGTTCTCTCTATATTGAAACCAAATGTATTATTCTCCACTAATTGTATTAAACCTTTAAGTCTCAATATAAATTCATTTATTGGGTTCTCCCTCTCTATATTGGATAAATTTATTTCTAGATGTAATACATTTAGTGGAGAATAATACATTTGGTCTCAATATAGAGAGGGAGAACCTAATAAGTGAATAGAGAAAGAAGAGAAAAAGAATGCGGAACCCAATAAGAACTAAGAAGAGAGGGGAAGAGGAAAAGGGAAATTAAGTGAAGAAAATCAGGGGTAAAACGAGAAAATCGGACAAAATATAAACTAAGGGGCTAAATTGTGTTCACTTGAAGGATTTGGAGGACTAAATTCTAAATGTGAATATTTGGAAGACTAAATTATAATTTATAAAGATTTAAGGAAAAGATATGTAAATACCCTTTTCTTTTCTTTTTAATACTTGAATCCCAACCAACCCACAAATAACTAGTCAATCACGATCTATCCTATCCTACCTTGTTATTGACCTCCATCTCTTTTATCCCTTTTTTGGATTTGTTAGGAGGAATTGGGACTTATTAGTAGCTAGTATCGATGATCAGAATCAAACCCAACACCAAAATCAGGGAAGCCGAATTATTCAGGGATCAAGATGTCCGAACAATTCGTCGAGAGTGCAGAGTGAAGCACCCTTGTGGGATTGTGCAGGTGGAGCCTCCGATCCAATTTTTTATATATATTATGGCAACATGAATTCCACGATAGCATTTTAATTTGGTAATTAACACATAACCAACATATAATTTGATAAAAATCGAAATTCTGCTAGCTAATTAAATAAAAGAGTTTCTATTGATTGAGAGAGTTGAAAAAATACAATATTTGAAGACTAAAAGCAGACTTTACCATGGCTCTTAGAATTTGATAGAGTTATACTTGGCACATTGAAATCGAATAGGAGGTAGCAAGCTTTAAATCATTGTACCTCTTGAGACAAACATTGTATCGACTTCTAATTGCTTTTTTTTAAATTAATTTTTTGATTTCGATGTACCTCTATATGACCCCAATTTCATCATCTGATGACCAACCTAGAGAAGATAATAATGTAGTATAGTTTTCAAATATCAATTAAGAAACCAGTAGTCAAAACTAGTTAAGTAAGGTGATCAATATTAAACCATCATCCCTTGCGTATGTGCTTGCATTAGCATTTCATCGTAGTAAATTTAATATCGTTAAACGATCTAAACTTTTTGTTCCCAGTCAAACTTACATATATTTTCTTACAACATTATCCTACTAAGTCTCAATCAGAAATCTAACTCAGAACCCCTCACAAATTAGAGAGAGAGGATGTCTCCATTTACAAATCTAAACTACACTACAGATAAAGAACCGTCCAAAATCTTAACGGGTTTGGGGAACACCCAAATGCAATAGTATCCTAAATCCATATAAGAAAATTGGAGTGCGATGAACATAAACTGGGTGGGTAGGGTGGGCAGTGGGAAATCCTAAATGCGCACCGTATATTAACTTAGTGAGCACCGTTTTCCCCTTTGTTGTAAATTACTTTACTGTAGGATGTGGTGCTCACTTAGTAATATATGGTGTGCATTTAGAATTTCCCGTGGGCAGTTGGGTGTTGGGGGGGGGGGGGGGGGGGCGTGGGGGGATAAGGTCTCATGACAGACAAAGATCGATAAATGTTTGTGTTCGTTTTGAGTCCCATTTAATTGTTTTTATTTTTTTATTAGGGTTTTTACAAATCTGTCTCTTAAGGTTTAAAAATTAGAATTTAGTCCCCCCAAATCTTCATATTTATAATTTAGTCCCCCAAAGACGTTAAGTTACCTCATTTTAGTCCCCATACATATTTTTTGTCCGAATTTTCCGTTATATCCCTAAGTTACTTCACTTTAGTCATCCATTCCCTCTTACTGCTCTCTTCCTTTTCTTATTGGATTCCTCTCTCTGTTCTTCTCTTCTCTCTCTTCCCTCTTCTTATTGGGTTCCCTTAAATTACTTCACTTTAGAAATTAATTGGAAAGGAAGAAAGATAGGAGAATAATGGAGAGAAAAACCCAATAAGAAGAGGAAGAGAGGAGGAAGAGGAAATGAATGACTAAAGTGAAGTAAATTAGGGGTATAATGGGAAATTCGGGCCAAACATATGGTTGGGAGAGATTAAATTGTGGTAACTTAAAGGATTTGGGGACTAAATTATAAATATGAAGATATGAGGGACTAAATTATAATTTTCAAAGATGTAAGGGATAGATTTGTAAAAATCCCTTTTTTATTTTAGGGGTATTTACTGGTTTGTCCCTCACATCTTTATATATTATGATTTTGCCCCTCAAATCTTCATATTTAGGATTTTGCCCCTCAAATCTCATAAGTTACAACAATTTTGTCCCTCTCTCTAACACAGTTAAATATTTGACAATTTTACCCCTCTTTTCCTCTTCTATTTTCCTCCTCTCTTCTTCTTCTCTCTTCCTCCTCTCTTCTCCTTCTCTTCATTATTTCTCCTCTTTTCTTTCTCCTCTCTTCCTTCTCTCTTCTCTTCTCTTCCCTAACACAGTTAAATACTGAAAGAAGAGAGGAGAAAGAAAAGAGGAGAAATAATGAAGAAAAGGAGAAGAGAAGAGGAAGAGAGAAGAAGAAGAGAGGAGAAAAATAGAAGAGGAAAAGAAGGGTAAAATGGTCAAATATTTAACTGTGTTTTAGAGAGGGACAAAATTGTTGTAACTTATGAGATTTGGAGGGCAAAATCCTAAATATGAAGATTTGGGGGGCAAAAGCATATAATATATAAAGATTTGAGGGACAAACCAGTAAATACCCCTTTATTTTAATACAAATTGGTTCCCATCATAGACCAAGATATGGATCGTCTTTAATTGTTTAATGGAGATAATCAGAGTGCATGGGTTAGTGATAATTATGTATTAGGAACATAAAATTAAAGAACACTGCCTTCTAGAACTTGTATTAATTAGTATGCCAACTAGGTGATTAATTAGGTCTAAACATGCTAATTAAGGTGGCTAAAAGTGTAAAGAGAGAACAGTGTTTGTTTAATTGGACTCTTCTTCTTCTTCTTAATAATTAGTATTTCGTTAATGAGATATAATGAAATCAAATACTTAAAGGATCTAACTTTTCAAGAAAATTGTGACCATATTTTTACTTTATTCTAAAAAGTTCTAGAAACAAGTCAATTTCATGTATTTGTCATTTTAAGTCGCTTATTTTGACTACTTTAAAAGGGGGAAAAATCAAAAGGAAACAAAAGAAAATGTCCCTTATGTATGAGTCCTAAAGGTATTATTAAATTTATTTCATTAATGTGGTTTGGATTTATTAATGGAGGAGGGTTGAGGTTGGTGGATGGATCCGCTCCACTTGTGACATTGAAAATGAAAGGGTTGGGGGTTGACTTTGTTACATTGACTGCACCTTGCATTGCATGGATCCTAAAAACTAAATTCTAAGTTTTTTATTTTGAAAATAAAAATGCATAAATAAATTTTTTTTTAAAGGGAAATCCAAGTGTGATCCTTGTCGGCCCCCTTGGTCCGATTTTTTTTTTTTAAAAAAAAACCGGGTTCGACAAGGGTGTGCAATTCAAGCTTGCAATTTTTTTTTTTAGCTCAAGACTGTGAGGCGAATACCTAAATTCTATTGATTAAAAATTATACAAAGTTAATAATACTACATAATGTCATTATGGCTGCATAAATTTGTGATTTATATTTGACTTTGTTTGTTGACTTTTGATTGGGAACATGGCTTAGTGGCTGGGAACATGCTTGCCAAAGTCAATTCCTCTTTAGTCTTTATCGGTTCAGTCCATTTCTTTAGTTTTTTTTATCAGTTAAATTCACACGCACACATATATGTGTGACAGAGAATGGTGTACCTAAGGTATCTTCCTGGTAAAGTTACATACAGAGGCGATCTAAATCTGGACATAGAAAATGTATGTGAGCAATCTGAAGCATTAATTGTAATTTCCATACTCAAAATAAAAATGACATGTAAAATATCATGCAATTTAGACATTTTTTTATCATCGATCAAGAGGTTTTATTTGTTTTATAATTGAAAATTGATTCATTTTGTACATATCCAATATATGGTCAAAATGTATCTAAAATGCATGATTTTTCGTACACCATCATTTTTTAAACAATTAACAGTTTGGGTCATCTACAAATACTTTCTATGTTAAGATTTAGAGTTGTCTCCACATGTAACTATCTATAGAGGTACCTTAGTACACTTTTCCCATCACTTTTTGTACTATAGAGATAGTTTAACTTGTTTTTAAAACTCTCAGTTTAGCCTCTGTATAATAAATA
Organism: Dracaena cambodiana; assembly: GCA_036321105.1. Lineage (NCBI taxonomy): Eukaryota > Viridiplantae > Streptophyta > Magnoliopsida > Asparagales > Asparagaceae > Dracaena > Dracaena cambodiana. Next base: position 4,433,894 of record JAYEPQ010000012.1, on the reverse strand, counting down.
GTTTGTTATTCTTACACATGTTTAACTTAAACTGCACTTTTATTATGAAATCTTTAAATTACCCTCTTCTTCTCACTAATAACTCACACAAAACATGCTCAGAGGAGAATAATTTGCGAATTTCATAAAAAAAAATGCAGTTTAAATTAAACAAGAGTGAGAATAGCAAACTGTTGACTAACGCTGTTAGGAGTGCAGAGACTAAACTGATAGTTTTAAATTTAACGAATGATAAGCTACGCTACTTTTGCAGTACAAGGAGTCTCACTGTAATTAACCATATATATATATATATATATATAGAGAGAGAGAGAGAGAGAACGGAAAATTCACTGGCAGTGAAGGAAGTTCTTTCACTGTCGCTTAGGTGGCCCAAAACAATTATTACACATGGCGCCACTTAAAGTAATAAATAAAAGAACTCTTTTAAGCACCATTTGAGTGGTGCCACGTGTAATAATTTTATTAGGGCATCTAAGCGACGGTGAAGGAACTCTCTTCACTGCCGGTGAATTTTCCGTTTACTCATATATATATATATATGTATATATATATATATATATATAGAGAGAGAGAGAGAGAGAGAGAATAATGGGAATGAACTGACAGCTCATGCAAGTTACCTGAGCTTAAGTTCATTTCTACTATCTCTAATAATTTTTTTAAAAAAACTTTCGGATTATGATCTTGACCCTCTGGGGTTCACTCATACCCAATTTTTTGAGTTTTTGTTTTGATTTGGTCATCCATCAGGTTGATATAAAATTAACGGTTTTGGTGAATAGAAGATTTTGTATCAATTTGATGAAAAGGTAAATGAATTTCAAAATTCATGAAATTTATTTTTAAAGAAGTTAATAATATATAGATTATAGTTCTAGAAAAAAAATTGATAAAAAATTATTTAATTATAATAATTTTGTCGTTGGTTGGTTGACGTAAGATTTCCTAAGCTTATGGCTCCCCTACAATATATGTATATAATATTCACACTCAGCCTCCACTAAGAGTTGGACTCTAGAGACGAGACCTATTACCAATTGTCTTCAGTTATTATGAAATGCTAACAACAGATTACTTCTAATTATTAATTAATAAAATTAATCAGACAGATACAAGCTATTGGATCCGGATCCGAACGGAATCCTCCTAATAAAATAAAATAAAGAGGGTTAGCGAATGGGACAGCATAGTTTCGCTCTATGCATGTGTGTTTTTAGAGATGTACACCCTTGCTTAGGTGTGTACGATTCCATACAATAAGATTGGGCTTTTAAAACTCACATATTATTTAGTTCATTCTAGCTTGTTGATTGTCTGATTATATATATAATATTTGTGACTAGGAATTTAAAATAAAAATTTCAGTGATGCCTGCAAGGGGGTGGACAGTTTCTGCCATTGATCGATATGTATCTTAATTGGCTGCCGGGAATTTCTAAACGAGCACACAACAGTTCTGAGCGACCATAATATTTTTTCTTAGTCGGGATTGGTTCTCTCGAGCGGTCATTCGAACCACTTGGAGATTAGTTTTTAAACGATTTTAGCAGCGTTCGGGGCTATTCCCGATCAAGACAAAAAATAAGATCACAAAATGAAATGATAAATTTTTAATTTTTTACAAATTTAGGAGATGTGCTTACTTAAACATTGCTGTGCTCAATTAGAAACTCATGTACCAATATGTCTATGTAGAGAGTTATGAAAAAATTCGTATATAAGATTCGTGACATTTGATTTGACGTGTACATTTTAAAACGGCGGTAATGTACAAATTATTATATATTTTCAATATATTTTGAAGTATATTTGATTATTGCAAAATAAACAGTTTCTTAATAATAGAATAAATAAATGAGACATTTTTATCAATGATGAAAGAGTTTTTAAATCACGTGATGTGATGTTTTATATACATGTCACTTGTAAAAGTATGAAATTATAATTAACGGTTGGAATTTGTCTATATAAACTATCTATTTTTGGTATCTATTTTTGGAATTTAGGACTGCGCACGCACACAGTACACAACTTCGCGCAGCCCAGTAACGTTAGAATGATCTTATACGATACGGCCCATCAGGCCTGGTTCCAGCTCTACAGGCCCAGAAATCTTCAGTTCAAAACCAAGCAAAATACAAAGAGTTGCTATGTTCACCTATCTCTTGCCCAAGCCCATCAACTGTTAAAACTTTGTAATATTTTTAATTTTACCAGTAATGTAATTGGACAAAAAGTAACACTTCTATGCTAACTAAACCTTCTCAATCATAAATCAACACCTCTTCTTTCTTTCTAACATAATTGATGTAACAAAATTCAATTTTTTAGTATGATTTTTCTATAGGTTATTTCTTTTAATCCTAAAGCCTAAAATTCCTGATCGAAACTGGCTCTGTTAACTCTCTAGCAATAGTCTCTTCGCTTGAAATCGTAACCGTGAGCTTATTAGCAGTCATATCAAGAATTATACACGTAGAAGACCTTGAAGACAATGGGTTTTCTCTGGAGTTAGACTATAAAGTTACATTTTCGGATGAACCCCGGGATTTGAAAAGGTAATATTGTGATAACAAAAAGTAAACTTAGTAAATTAGTTTAAATTTGAAAACCATAAGAAAGTCTTCTTAGTATGCGGGTGAGTTCAGTAAAGAATCTTATGTAAGTAGCAACTCTTTTTATTAAAAAAAAAAAAGTGCGATGGCTCATACTCTTCGTTACTTTTCATTATAATTTGGACAAGGAAATTATTTCCAGGCCTTTTATTTTTTTTTAATAGTATCTATTTATACAACCCCAACAACTAAGCCTTTTATCCAAAGTATTTGGGGTAGGCTACATGAACCAAAAAAAGAATCACGCCGGATCGATCACTTTGATATTCCTTCTCCATTCATTTCTATCAAGTAAAATCTCCTTATTTAAACATCTAGACTTCATATCTTTAAGTATCACCTCTATCCATATTTTCTTCGGTTTTCCCTTTGTTCTTTTAACTTGTCGTACATTGATAAACTCCCATCTTTGAACTGGTGCACTGTAGGCCTACGTTGCACATGACCAAATCATCATAAGTGATTATCTCGCATCTTCTCATCGATGAGAGCTACACCTATTTTAGTACGAATATCTTCATTTCTCATTTTATCTCTCCTACTGTTGCCGCACATCTAACAGAGCATGCGCATCTCTACTACACTTCTATTCTGTAAATGACGTTTATTTATAGTCCAATATTTCGTGCCATATAATAAAACTGCTATAATAGCAGTCCTATAAAAATTTTCTTTCAATCTTAATGAAATATTACGGTGGCATAAAACTCCCGTTGCCCTCCTCCATTTCAATCAGCCAGTTTGTATCCTATAGTTAACATCATTGTCGACCTCTCCATCATTCTGAATAATAGAACCCAAATATCTAAACTGACTGTTCATTTGTATCTCTTACCTATCCAGTTTTACAGTATTATAGTTTATGGTCCATCGTTTACTAAATTTACACTCTATATACTCTGTTTTAGAGCTACTCAATCTAAAATCTCTAGATTCTAATATATGCCTTCATAACTCTAATTTGACATTTATCTCTACTCTTATCTCATCAACTAAGACAATATCATCAACAAATAGCATACACCAAGGTATCTCATTCTGAATAGTTTTAGTAAGCTTATCCATCACTATAGCAAATAAGAATGAGCTCAATGCAGATCCTTTATGCAATCCAATTGTGATAAAAAAAATCACTTATTAAACCAGCACATGTTCTGACATTTGTCACTACTCCATCATACATGTCCTTAATTATGTCGATATACTTGATGGGAACTCTTTTCTTCATCAGTGTCCACTAAACTATCTCTCGTGGAAACTTATCATAGGCTTTCTCTAGGTCAATAAATACCATATGCAAATCTCTATTTCTCTCTCGGAATCGCTCTATAAGTTGACGAAGTAAATGAATAGTTTTTGTCGTCGATCATCCCGGTTTAAATCCAAACAGGTTCTCCGATATTTTAACAGTTTGTCGCAATTTATGTTCAATTACCCTTTTCCAAAGCTTCATAGTGTGACACATGAGTTTTATTCTCTGATAGTTAGAACAACTCTGGATGTCGCCATTATTCTTATACAAAGCTATTAGGGTACTCTTCCTCCATTCATTTGGTAGTTTCTTAATTTGCCAAAATCTTATTATAATATCGATTTATAATTTGAACCTAATGCATAAGCATTATAAAAATGTACACTATGTTTATATAATTGGCCCTCTTTTTTTTATTCAGTAATTGGTATGAATTTTTGCTGCCGGCACACTGTGTCCTAATCTTAACTAAACTAGTAAACAACAATTAGAAACATAACATTTTTTATTTCTTAGGCATGAAAGAGAGAAGAAAAAGAAAAACAAATATGCGTTGCATCTTCTTGGTGACTGTTATTTTGCTTTAACTATTTATTAAATTTTAAAACTTTCATCTCTGACTATATTAAAATCAGTGAAAATTAAAAAGTTTCGTGATAATAAAATGAAAGTTTATTAATTTGAAATAACTTAAAAATAGTCCAAATTAGAAATTTTGAATGAATAATTAATTCGGAATAATATTTTGATTAAAAAAACTATTTTGGAACGAAAAAGGAGTATTTATTTCTACAAATTGCGAACTTAAGCAACAAAACGTACAAGAAAATCAATATAAATAGAGAAAACACGACGATATTGTAATAAATTAAAGGGGTATTTACAGATTTATCTCTTAAATCTTTATAAATTATGATTTAGTCTCTCAAATCTTCATATTTAGGATTTAGTTTCCCGAATCTTCTAAATTACCACAATTTAGTCTCAGTCATATTTTTTGTCTGAATTTCCCATTATACCCCTTAATTACTTCACTTCAGTCCTCCTTCCCTCTTTCTCCTCTCTTCCTTTTCTTATTGGGTTCCCCTGAGATCTTCACTTTAGAGATTAACTGGGAGGGAAGAGAGAAGAGAAGAATGGAGAGGGAACCCAATTAGAAAAGGAAGAGAAAAGAGAGGACTAAAATGAAATAACTCAGTGGTATAATGGAAAATTCGGGCAAAAATATGGCTGGAACTAAATTGTGATAATTTAAAGGATTTAGGGACTAAATTATAAATATGAAGATTTGGGGAGTAAATTCTAATTTTTAAAGATGTAAGTGACAAATATGTAAAAACCCAAATTAAAAATGGGGTATTTACTGGTTTGTCCCTCAAATCTTTATATATTATGATTTTGCCCCCCCAAATCTTCATATTTAGGATTTTGCCTCCTCAAATCTCATAAGTTGCAACAATTTAGTCCCCCTCTCTAACACAGTTAAATATTTGACCATTTTACCCCTCTTTTCCTCTTCTATTTTCCTCCTCTCTTCTTCGTCTCTCTTCCTCCTCTCTTCTCATTTTCTTCATTATTTCTCTTCTCTTTTTTCTCCAGTATTTAACTATGTTAGGGAAGAGAGGAGAAAAGAGGAGGAAGAAAGGAGAAAGAAGAGAGGAGAAATAATGAAGAAAAGGAGAAGAGAGGAGGAAGAGAGAAGAAGAAGAGAGGAGGAAGAGAGAAGAAGAAGAGAGGAGTAAAATGGTCAAATATTTAACTGTGTTAGAGAAGGGGACTAAATTGTTGCAACTTATGAGATTTGAGGAGGCAAAATCCTAAATATGAAGATTTGGGGGGGCAAAATCATAATATATAAAGATTTGAGGGACAACCAGTAAATACCCCCATTAAAAATAAAACCATTGGCTTTGCCATCTCCTTCTTAATGAAACTCATTAGTTAGATCTCCAAAGTTTAGAGAAACGCAAAGGAAAAAAAAAAAATGAAGCCAACCCTCTTCTCCCTCCTCCAGAAATCGTCGGCCGCCATGGATCGCAAGTGGATCCTCCCTCTCTCCATCGCCTCCACCATCTCCCTCCTGCTCCTCCTCGTCCTCACCACCGTCTCCTCCCCTCTCTCCCCTCTCTCCCTCCTCCCCCTCCCCCTCCTCCCTTCCTTCCTCCTCCCCTCATTCGTCGAATCCAAGCTTCGCTCCTCCTCCTTCAACCCTCTCCCTGCTCCCCCTCGCCTCGCCTACCTCATCTCCGGATCCTCCGGCGACGGCAAGCTCCTCATCAGAACCCTCCAGGCCCTGTACCACCCGCGCAACTCCTACGTGGTGCATCTAGATCTCGAGTCGCCGGAGAAGGAGCGGCGGGATCTGCAGGATTTCGTGCAGGAGCATCCGATCTTCAGGGACGCTGGGAACGTGAGGATGATCACGAAGGCGAACCTGGTTACCTACAGGGGGCCCACCATGGTGGCCAACACGCTGCACGCGGCGGCGATCCTGCTCAGGGCCGGAGGGGACTGGGACTGGTTCATCAATCTCAGCGCCTCGGATTATCCGCTGGTGACGCAGGATGGTGAGCTTGCTTGATTGCTTGTTTTGTTGTTGAATTTTTTTTTTCTTTTTTGGGGGGAAATTTTGGTTAGAGTTTTGTTCTTGTCGGTGGTGGTGTTAGATCTGCTGCATATGTTTTCGTACCTGCCGAGGGATCTCAATTTTATCGATCATACAAGCGACATTGGGTGGAAAGAGTATGATTTTTTTCTCCGTGAATTTTGGTGTTTATTACTTCATTTTATTTTATTTTATTTTATTTTTTTGAAGAGGGGTGGATTTGGTTTTCGTAGGTATCAGAGGGCGAAGCCGGTTATAATTGATCCGGGGCTGTATATGAAGAAGAAGCAAGATGTGTTCTGGATCCCGCAGCGGAGGAGTGTGCCCACTGCGTTTAAGCTCTTTACAGGTATGAGTTTTGTATTTTGATGTGAATAGATTGTTGGTGAACACGCAATGCTTGCTAGTAGTGCGTTGCTGCAATTTGTTTTATATGAGAATCTTGTTATTGGGTAGCAAAAATGACAATCTAATGGGAGAGAATAATCAGGGATGAAAAAGGGAACTTGATTGTCAAAATTATGCCTTTGGGAAATGTCATACCGGATCATTTATAACTGGAGAAATTCAGGGTACACTGCAGTCACAGAGAAATACAACAATAACAATAACTAAGCCTTTTATCCCAATTACTTGCGATATGTTATATGGGCCAAAAAAAAGAAATCACGTTACATCGATTATGTGGATGATCTTTCTTCACTCATTCCTGTTGAGAAATATATATTCGTTTAATCTTTCAACATTCATATCTTTTCATATTATTTCCATTCATATTTTCTTCAATCGTACCTTCGCTTTTTTAACTTGTCTTACGTTGATAAGCTCCACTCATTGAACTGGGTGCATTTGAACGTCTACATTGCACATGAGCAAACCATTATAGTGATTTTCTACGAGGAAAATGCCATCATCTATTGTATCTATTCTCGACCAGAAGTATATGCATTATGTGCATTAATTTTTTTTTTGTAGATTGATATGTTAAATACCTTTAACATGCGAACTACAATGCTTAGGAGTAGAATTTTATGATGATAATGTGCGGTGAAGATGCTGTGGCAGATGTCTAGTAGAATATGGATGTAGACACCAAAAAAAAAAAAGCCGGGTCGAAATCCAAACGGGTGGAAAATCCGCGGGAGAGTCCCGCAGGATTCTCCCGCAGGTGCCATCCCGCGGGAGCCCCCCCCGCTGGTGCCATCCCGCGGGAAGCCCCTGCGGGTGCCATCCCGCGGGAAGCCCCCGCGGGTGTGCACCCACGGGGCACCCTCAATTGATTTTTTAGTATTTTTTTTGTTTTATCTGCAGATTGGTCCAGTTCCGGAGATCGCGTGATCCGATTTTTCAGGGAGAATTGGAGCCGGATTTTGAGCTTCCTCAGTCTATAAAAAAAGGAGTTGACTCCAAAAAAAAGGACTTTTGGGACGATTTGAAGCGAGTTCGTGAAATTGAGGAACGGAGCAGAGCCATCACCTTCCCAGTCAGACGGTCAACGGAGCGCATTAGCGAGGCTCCACCGCCATCCGAACCCACATAAAAAAGGGAATCAATCAATATTCCTGTTCTTGTTATTCCTCAATTTTTTGTAAATCTCAATTTTCTCGTTGTAATCAAATAATTTTGCAATGGAAGGAAATCTACAATTTTTGAGCAAACAAGAACTGACGACCACAGTGGGAGCCCCTCTGTTTACTGCAGAGAACTTGGTGGCGCAGTCCGACCGGTTGCGGATCGGCTCAATGGTTGAGACGCTGGTCGTGGAGGTTGACCAGCAAAAATATGAGGAGTTCCTATCATCCTCGGATTCGGAGTCCAGGCGTCATCGCCGGGCGATAATTAAACAAGGCAAGGCGTCATCGCCCGCCAAAAAGGCGTTATCGCCATTCAATACCTACGAGGCGTCATCGTCCGTTAAAATCGACAAGACGTCATCGTCTGTCAAGTACACGGCGTTATCGCCCATTCCAAAGTTAAGCCAAAAATCAAACCAGACCCTAACCCGCTCCCAAAAGAGAAATTTAAGGCGTAAAACCCAACGAGCACGCCTTAATCATACAGGAAGGGTTGCAGAAAACTCTGGGACAGTGAAAAATTTCGGAGCAAATCCACGGATGCAACCACGGGTTGTATCCCACGGAAGCAACCCCACGGGTGCAAACCCGCGGCTTGCAACCGCGGGTGCAAACCCGCAGGTTGCACCCTGCGGGAACAAACCCACGGGTGCAAACCTGCAGTTGCAACCGTGGGTTGCACCCCGTAGATTCTACTTCGCGGAAGCAACGATGGGTTACGTTCAATGAATATAACTCTCATGTCTCTTCGAGCACGCATATAGTGAGCACGCAACATATACCAAATATTTTAATCTCTCTATCAGAGGCGCGCAGGGCCCACACAACTACTCAGGCCAGTATGCACTCCAGAAGAATTCGCAGAAGGGTTGGAGAACAATTTGATACTGGAAAAGAGCTCAGCCCTGAAATATTACAAACTCTCCAGTATTATGAACCAAATTTGCGACGCAAGAGGCGTCAAGATGCAAATAGAGATGAGAAGGTACTTCAAGATTTGAGAGAGTCTCAATTGGAAGAACTCCTCACAAAATATTCCTCACTGCCAATGCGAACAGCTGATCTCAACTGTTCTATCAAACTGCAAATGCAACTCGAAACGGTCCGTTTTTGAGCGGATCATCGAACCCAAAAGAATACGGACGGTGAAAAAGGTCTACTCTGGAACCGATCTACCTGTTGTCTCATCGCATATGGTTAATAAAGACAAAAAGGTAGTCGGAAACAACCCTTTATATAATGAAATTACTCCAGGGTTAAAAGGAGTTTCTATTGAGCCAGAGGGCGTGCGTCTAGAAGAAGTTTCTGGAAGGTTTGAGAGACAAGAAAAACGACTCGAACAGTAAGAGGAGACCATAGAAGAAATGAAATAACTTTTAATTGAGTTGTTAGCTCAAACTAGAAAGAGTCAATTCTCGTATCCGTTTCTAGTCGGCAGAAAGGAAAACAACATGTCCAAATAAATGAAGACAGCGAGGACGAGGATGAAGAAGTACCTCCTCATTCAAGAGAGGAAGAGAAAGTGAAGGTTATCATCAACCCTCACGTAGAAAAAATAGAGAAGATGGAGAACCAACTACAAGCTTTTTTTCATCGCAAAAAACTGCAAGAGGTGGGTGTAGTCCGTCCCTATCCCATGGAATGGGAGACCGTACCTTATTCTGCAAAATATAAACCGTTGAACCTTCAGTCATTCGATGGTAAAGGTTCGCCGCAACAGCACATCTTCTACTTTCTGTCGCAGACAGGACACCTCATGGGGAATGATCCGACTATGACTAAGATATTTGCGAGCACTTTACGGGGCCCACATTTACCTGGTTAATGCAGCTACCCCAGGGAACGATTAAATCATGGGCTGATGTAGAACGTGAGTTTTTAGCCCGATTCTTTGAAGATGATACTGAAGTTTCTATACTATCCTTGCTAGCGGCAAAGCAAGAGGAAGGCGAGACGGTCAAAACTTATATCGAGCGATTCCGAGAACTTTCTGTTCGATACCTACATGGCATGACGTAGGACACTCTGGTGGAAACTTGCAGGCACAATTTGTTAACCGACGTTCTAGATAAGATGGGCTCGGTTGAAGCCAAATCATGGAAAGATCTGCTTAAGCAGGGTGGATGCCTCGAAAAGCAGCAGTCTGCAAGCGGAGGCAGTACAAATGAACCTACATTCCATTTCTCCTGTTCCAAAGAAAAAGATATAATGGCAATGGCGGTAGAGAACACACCGAAACAGAAAGCATGGCCAACAATAAGCAACACAGTAAAGTCACCCAGACTTCAAAAGCAGTCTTCGTTTAAGGATGAGCATACTACTACCATGTTCAATCTGCTCAGCAAACGCAAGATGCTTAAGTTGCCGGAGAGCAAGAGGCCTGAAGAGGTTGGGAAGACTAACGATCCGAATTACTGCCTGTACCATCGGATTGTAGGTCACCCTACAAAGAATTGTTTTATTTTAAAAGACAAAATTCAAGCGTTGATTGACGCTGGAGCAGTTCAGCTTAAAACTTAACAAAAAAGGAGTTAGAGCTAACTCGGACATATTTAATGTGGGTGGTCTAAAGGTACCACTTGGGCTCACAACAATTTCAAAGACGAGCTCAGGGCGGTTAATTTAAACCCCCATAACCTGCAAAAAAAAAGGGGTTAACCCCTTTTGGCCACAAAGAAGCAGGGGTTGTGAGGGTGCAAAAAAAATGATGAAAAAAATAAAAATAAAAAATAAAAAATATATATAAATAAAATAAAATTAAAAAAAAAATGAACTGCCCAACGCCGTCAAGGCAAAGGGAAGAGAACCAGTTTCTCGCCAACCCCATTATACTGGGAGTAAAAAAGTATGAATTGACCAACGCCGACTAGGCAATGGGAAGAGAACCAGTTTCTCGCCAATCCCATCATGCTGGGGGTAAAAAGTATGAACTGCCCAACGCCGACTAGGCAATGGGAAGAGAACCAGCTTCACTCCAACTCCATCTGCTGGGGGTAAAAAGTATGAACCGCCCAACGCCGTCAAGCCAAAGGGAAGAGAACCAGTTTCTCGCCAACCCCATCATGCTGGAGGTAAAAAGTATGAACTGCCCAACGCCGACTAGGCAATGGAAAGAGAACCAGCTTCTCGCCAACCCTATCATACTGGGGGTAAAAAGTATGAACTGCCCAACGGCGACAAAATAATGGAAAGAGAATAAATTTCTCGCCAACCCCATCATACTGGGGGTAAAAGTATGAAATGCCTAACGCCGTTAAGGTAACGGAAAGAGAATAAATTTCTCGCCAATTCCACCATGCTGGGGGTAAAAAGTATGAATTGCCCAACGCCGTTAAAGCAAAGGGAAGAGGAAAAGTTTGGCATTTAAGCCCAAACGAAACGCTCGACAACAAACCACGCTGAGGGGAATAGCATAGCTAGCCCAACTCAAACGGTAATTAGTAAAGGTAAATCAAATCCGTTGATAGCTGGGGGTTTGCTAAAAATCCTATGACAAATCTGTCACAACAGTATCCTTATCCGAATATAAGGATACATCATTGTCCAAAGCTGCTAAAGTAAAGAGGAGGAAAAGTTTGGCATTTAAGCCCAAACGAAACCCTCGACAACTCACCATACTGAGGGAAATAATATGGCTAGCCCGACTCAAACGGTAGTTGGTAAAAACTAATCAAATTCGTTGATAGCAGGGGGTTTGCTAAAAACCCTAATCAGATAAATCTCTTGTCACGTTAAGATTTCACCTCTGATAACAAAACTTTTCTCGTCATTTTTCTCCAGCAGAGCAAGTGACACTCCAGAATATTCGTTAAGTTAAAATCATACTTCTGATATCATAATTCAAAATCAAATGAGATAAAATCCGATTAAATCTCCTGTCATGTTAAGCTTTCACCTCTGACAGAAAAGAAAACTCACACTTCATCAAGTCCAATATTACATCATCTAATGAACTTGTTTTTGATATCGTTAAGTTAAAAATTACCTCTGACGAAAATCATCTCCCTATCAAGTTAACAATTATCTCTGATAAGTCAAATTCCAAAACTAAATACGTTAACCGTCACCTCTGTTTAGTTAACTCATTCCTATCATGACCAGATCCTTTGAATAGGTCGAGTCTTGAGACATGTTTAATAACACCTCTGTCTTTTCCCTGATCCGTCATACTAGATGTCACTGAACGGTTAGGATTCTAATGAGCACGTTAACATGATGCCTTTGCTTGACCTAAAATAAGCATGTTAATATCATACATCTGCTTATCACCCAATGAGTACGTTAACATCATACCTCTGTTTGTCATCTAATGAGCACGTTAAAATCATAGCTCTGCTTGTTATTGAATAATTGAATAAGCATGTTAACATCATATCGCCGCTCATATTCCGCGAAATATGTTAACAGTTATCTCTGTCTACCAAATCCTTTAAAACGTCTGATAGCCAAAATTAAAGAATCCAAAGTGTTTCGAAATTCAGTACGATTCAATACAGAACTTCGAAAACTTTGGAGGGGGTTATGTAGACACAAAAAAAAAGGGTCGAAACCCAAACGGGGGGAAAACCCGCAGGAGAGACTCCCACGGGTTGGCACTCGTGGAATCTCCCGCGGGTGCATCCGCGGGAATCCTCCTGCGGGTGCACCCGCGGGAGCCCCCGCGGGTGCCATCCCGCGAGAAGCCCCTGCGGGTGGCATCCCGCGGGCACCCACGGGGCACCCCCCAATTGATTTTTTGGTATTTTTTTTTGTTTTATCCGCAGATTGGTCCAGTTCCGGAGATCGCGTGATCCGATTTTTCAGGGAGAATTGGAGCCGGATTTTGAGCTTTCTCAGTCTATAAAAAACAGGAGTTGACTCCAGAAAAAAGACTTTTGGGACGATTTAGAGCGAGTTCGTGAAATTGAGGAGCGGAGGAGAGCCATCCCCTTCCCAGTCAGACGGTCAACGGAGCGCATTAGCGAGGCTCCACCACCACCCGAACCCACGTAAAAAAGGGAATCAATCAATATTTCCGTTCTTGTTATTCCTCAATTTTTTGTAAATCTCAATTTTCTCGTTGTAATCAAATAATTTTGCAATGGAAGGAAATTTACAATTTTTGAGCAAACAATGGAAAGTGCATCGTTGATGTTCCGATTCCTAATTGCTAAGGACACACATTAATAGAGTCAATTTGGTATAGTAATGTGAACCGCTGCATTTCATGGTCTTTTATAGGAAACCAAGAGATGGTGTTGGTTGTCACTTCTCAAAACTACGAGAGTGACTCTTAAGGAATCTGCAACTATTCTATTAGTTCTCAGCTCATTTGAAAAGAGATTTTGAACTCAGAAAGAAAACTTGGTTGTTGATCTTATTAACTGATGCCATGTACTTGCATTGTCACCCCTTTCTATAAAACAAAGCCACTATTATTTGATTTTTAAGCATACCTAGTATTTCATAGAGCCTTGAACTTTAATGAAGCATTCCGCTGTATGGATAGGAGATGGAGGATGAAAAATCAAGTCTCAAGAGCAAAAATAAACTTTAGACTTGATGGTAATGTTCAAGGGTGTAAAACCCATCTTTTACAAATAGATCTTTAATGACAATTTGTAATGATTTGACTCGATGAATACATGAGAGGTAAATGTGCTATTGGCAGATAGAGATTCTTGCTGCAATATCAGTTGGATTACCAATGTGTCATTTAGTGAGTTGCCAAAATCAAATTCTGCATGTCTAACAATACTAGCTGCAAGTACTACATGGTAACTGTGGTGAATGGATACGAAGGACATTTTTTTGAGAAATATAATATGTAAAGTAAGGCTTGAAGATTTAATTGCAAAGAAAACCAACCGACATTTACAAATTGTGGAAAGCTCTCTGCAGGATGAATAATGGCAATAATGTCTAGAATGTAGGCCAATGCGGAAGTCCAAATCACTACCCTTGGTTACCAATATTGTTTTAAATATAGTCCTCTATGAACGATATATCACTCGTTGCTCGATAAGAGGGTTTGTCCATTCAATAAAAAATCCTAATATTAGCTTAACACCTAATATATTGTCCGGTATTCCACTATTCGATATGAAAATCCCCCGTCTTATACGAATTCGATATTCGATATTTAGTATCTTGGTTACATATTTGCCTAATACTAAAGAATCAACTGTATGCTTTATGGCAGAGAAATTGTTTCATGGTAAAAGGGACGATCTAGAGTATCACTATTAACTCTAACCTAGAATACATATTGCTCAATGAAATTACATGGCGAATGTAGTAAGCTATTATATTAACTGGATGAATATACTCTATACAAGACATTTAGTGTGACAACCAATCAACTTCATCTTCTTTCATGTAGGTCTAACCATATAGAACTAGCATATAGAACTACACAATCAGTTACTTTCAAAAGGGATTTCACTAGAAGATGTTGAGATGCCTGATCACCTTTTACAGGAGTTGGCTAACAGAATGGTTATAAGCAGAATTCTATTGTCAGGTGGGGTGCTACAAGTCAGCACCTATTTTGTTCCCCTTGGTGAAGACTGAAAATTGATTCATGCTGTCTCTTGGAAATAACCTAGAAACACTAGAAGTGTTCTTTTTCGGTTAGTGAAACATTCCTTTAAAAATAGAGATGAACCTTCGTGTTGAAACCATACTAGTAAAACCAGTGAAGCATAATTAGTGGTCTGACATATGAGTTAGGGGGTTAGTGGAGTGTCATATAAAGCAGATGTACTTTGTAACGTTAAGTATCTGATAAAACAAAGTCGTAGTATTGGTTATTTTCTTTGGGCATATTTTGTATTACTTTCTTGCTTGTCCATTATTATCTCATCTCCACATGCTTGGCATGTCGACGCAGGGGAAGGATTCAATAAAATAATGTTAAGGTGCATCGTATTAAGTTTCAGGACAGTATTAGATAGGATAGACCTCCCAAGAATTAAGGTGCCCTTAGAAAAATTAGTGCGTAAAAGTTAGTAGAGGGTGATATTTTATAGGAGGAGACTTTTTTAAGTTATTAGAGGTCTATGTAATATGTCATTTTTTTTTCTATGAAATCTAAGTTTTCTGTGTAACTATCTGTTTTATTTAAAAGTTGTCCATATTTTATTTTTGAAATTCTTTACCAATAGTATGATTGTATATACCATTTATATAAATAAGAATACTTTTGTTCAGAATCTGCTCATCTATTGTAGTAGCTTGTCTGTTTTTGATAAAAAATTTCTACCTTATATGTAATATACCTATCTTTGGTAAATTTATTCACCTTTTGTAGGAGTTTGCCTCAAGTAGAAATCAACACATTTTTTTCTAGGAGTCCGTATACCTGTTTGTCAGTTCTATTTAACTTTTGTAGGAATTTGTTTGTATTTGATAAGTTTTGTCTACCTCTAGAAAAATTTGCCTATCTTTGTAGGAGTTTTCTACCTTTAATAATTCATATTAGGTGTGCGTCCATCTTTTTAGAAGAATGTCACATTTGATTGTTTACGTTTTACGAAGTCTATCAACCTCTGATAGATTCGTGTTTGTGTTCTATTTAATCTATCTACCTTTAGAAGGAATATGTCTTAACATATTTGATACCATGCATATGATATCCTATACATAATCCAATAAAAAAAGGTTTCTTTATCCTTTTAAGATGGGAATCATTACAAATTTCACCTAAATAAATTGTTAATTTAATAGAAATTTCATCTTAAAAATAAAAAATTAAATTAAATTTGTTAATTAATGATAGAGCTGTTTTGAGAGGAAGAAGAGGGATCGGACATGCATAAAGATCTAATAACAATCTAGATAGGAATTATCACAAATTTTTGCTGTAAAATGTTACTAGAAATGCAATAATTCAGCACATAAAAAAAATCAAATAAATTTTTTTTGATCTAAAGGTGGACAATTTGTAGCTAAAGGCAAAAGATTATTTGTCTATATTTAGTGTTACACGCAGTTGCATCAAATGTTGTGCTTATTTTTCACTTATGTTATGTGGATGACACAGTCAGTATTGCATGTGGTCCAATCACACATAAAGGACAAAACAAGGCAATATTGAGATTTGCTCAAATACTTAATGTACAGACAATTTAAAGAATAAAAAATGAAGTGTGAACCATGATTTGAAAGTCTTCATATGTATTTAAAAAAAAAAATCATGGGGGGAAAGCAGCACGTGGAAAAGTAACAGTAAGGGGGTGGGCATATTTTCCCCTGATTTTTTGTATGGAAATTTTTGTTGAATTTAGGTTTCGTTACTACTGATGGTTCTATCTCATAAAGCCAATCATTTATTAGGCCTCAGATACTTTCATGGCATTATAGATACACATTGGTTTCATGTTGTTAGTGGATGCTCGAATTTAAGCTAGGCATAAACTGAAAACCAGGTTCAGTTTGGAGTCAATCTGACTTCCGTTTGGATTGTTCTTGCATGGACCTGATTCATTTTATTTTTAACTTTATACTAGTCATTTGAGTCTCTAATTCTTGAATAGCTACCCGATGTCTTCATTATTTTATGTGCTATCCTATGATCTGCAATAACGGACATAAGTGTCGTGCTCTGACATGGATACATGGTGTAGGACATAGTAACCTAAAAAATCTAGACGCGAGGCCGCAACTATATATGTTTTTCTCCCTAAAATATATTAATGCATATTGAGCTCATCTCTATGTGTATTGACTTTTTATTCACATATGAGAAAAGCTAAAACAATAAAATGATCAATAAAAATAAAATATTTAATTCTTATCAAAAGGGTGGTGTAAATTACTTCATCTAATTCAAGGTTATGAGGTGAATATAGGTACACATAAGTGTCTAGGTGTCGTGCCTGACACAGGTGGCTATTTTTTAAGGATTGAGTGCATGGAACCCTCTCATTAAGAAGAAAGGGGAGGAAAATATCGGCAAGAGCTAATTTCTCCTTACTTATTTGCTTCTATAGCTAACAACATGTGTCTCTGTCACATAAATTCCTTTGTTTTCTACATGCATAATATGTACGAAAGTGATAAAAAAAATTGTTAGCAATGTAGTCTAAATCTTATATTTTTGCATTACTCTCAAAATAAGTATTATTTTTTTTTCATAGAATCATCATGTTTTCAAATTTTAAGAAAGCTTGAGTGTTTCAAAGTTTCTTTTTTTATTTATCTGCAAATTCACAAACTTCTCGTGGGACATTGTATTTACAAACCTTATCTTGATGCCTAGGCAGAATTTCTGTTTTCTTTGATTGCAATATAGGATCTTCATACCATCTCGAATAGTGAGCTAAGTCAATCTTCATTCTACTGCACGTGTATAGATATTTCTATAGACCCGATGGCAAAACTCAAACCATCTGCTTATTTTTGTCAAAATATCAAATTATGCCATCTACAAGTTGTGTATTTCATTCTTTATTGTTCTGAACATAGCACAAGATATGTAGAGGATTGTCATTATATTGCGACAAGGTTTTAATGTCTGTTGATACTTATAATATATATCGTATATATTGTATCGGATTTTGAGATACCTAGAAACCTAATACTCAATATATTGTATAATATCACGATATTTTTGATGTTACTAATGTGATACGGCCGACTTTGCTGATTCTAATATCATAAGGGGCTGTTTGGCTCACAGAATTGGGATTAAAATTTTTTGTTCATGTTAGAATTCATCCCAATTCATGTCCCTTTTAAGTGGGACCCACCAGCAAATCTTGTCTCTAATTCAATTATTTGCTTGTTTATATGTTATTTCTCCTCCGTTTGATTTGACTATTCGACCCAAATATTAATTGTTTAAACAATGACGCGCTCATCCCAATTTTTTAATGGTAATTTCAATTAAAATCTATTTTCTGAACTTTGTATAAAGAAATCAAGCCCAAATAACTCCTGTTTCGGAGTTGGAATTTCTCAATGCACCACAATTTGGTAATGTTTTTCTTATGTCATCACCCGATTCTAGCCCCCCTCAAACTCTGGAAGCTTGTATGTTTCAAGGATGTGAGGGGACAATAATTGGATGCTGCACTGCCAATTTGAACGGTTCTCTCCCAATTCAGTGAAACAAATGGCCCGAGTGATAAGACGATACGGATTCTGGTATTTAAGACATTGATTGTGAATGAGGGAATAAGAAGATCCATAGAAACCACTGAGGTCCTGTACAGTTGTAAAGCTGGTTGTTGGGTTATGGAAAGTCCCTGGTTGGGTTTGAGTTGTTCGGATTTTTCCATCATATTCATTTCGACCCATTTACCAGTAATATAGGTACTACTATAGTCATGACACAAAGTTGTGAAATTCCCACAAGAATAGCCCAGTTGGCTGTTACCTAACGGCAATAATCAGTAAGTTCATGCCAAATACCTGACCTGGTAACTATGATCTGTGAGGACCCTACTTAACATTTTGAAAGCGAGTTGGCTGGTATGCGCGCCTACCTTTTCTTGTCCCGTGACCAGGAAGTATATAGATTGCTATGTGCATTATACATGTCCTAAGTCATTGGTTGTGCCAATGATGGATTTGCATAAGAGGTTGTCCAATCTGAATCCGATCACTCAATTTGTCTGTTAATGAACCAACCATATATTTGAATACAGAACTCCATAATTCTTAGCAGTCCGCTTCTGAAGAATATTGTGTCACTAATTCTTCATGTGGTGCACTGCTCGGGAACATGCATTGACATTTCAAGTTTCGTACCTCACTGGGACATGTTATGCATGGACTCTGGCTTTTTCTGTGGGTTCGAGAGTGGAATGTCCCTGTATCATATCTATTATCTTTTCCTTTATAAATGCTTTCCTAGTCTAGGAGATTTTTAGTGGTGTTCCTTCGTTATGTAAGCTTAGACGGCAATACGAGGCGGCTTTTCCTACCCACGAACCAATAATCAGATTTTGGCAAGGCCTTTTTTTTGCCTGATCTTTCTTTTGCCAAGAATTTGGCATGAAGTTTGAGTTTTAGAGTTTAACAACTCGAAGGAAATTGTCTCAAAATTTTCATGTCGCCTTATACTGGTAGCATCCATTTTGATAGAAAAGGTTTAATGGTGTTTGTAGCAGTGATGATGAAGCTTCATGTCCTACTCTTGAATTTTTTTCTCCTTGCCCTATTCCTAGTGGCAGATCGATTTGTTCAACCACTTGCATGTATGCATGCAGACTACCATAAGTATTAATTCCATAGGAGTAAGGAATGTATTGCTATCTCAATTTTCTTTAACTATATAACCTATCATTTGTTCATTTGTTGTACTCTCTTTCATATCATCAACAAAGAGGTGACTTGTCTGTGACTCCGTCATGTACCTGTTCCAGGGTCAGCATGGATGGCACTCTCCCGTTCCTTCATCGACTACTGTATATGGGGCTGGGATAATCTCCCACGGACTGTTTTAATGTACTATGCCAACTTCATCTCCTCTCCTGAGGGCTACTTCCACACCGTCATCTGCAACGCAAAGGAGTTCCGCAACACAACCGTCAACCATGACCTCCACTTCATCGCATGGGACAATCCCCCGAAACAGCATCCCCACTACCTCACCATCAACGACATGTCAAGAATGGTCGACAGCAATGCTCCCTTCGCCAGGAAGTTCCACAGGGACGATCCTGTCCTAGACAAGATTGACGCTGAGCTCTTGTTTCGCCATCCAGGCATGTTTGTCCCTGGAGGATGGTGTGCGGGGAAGGGAGAGAATGGTACCGATCCCTGCCTCGTAGTAGGGAACAAGACTGCCCTCCGGCCAGGTCCAGGTGCCATCAGACTCGAGCGGCTCATGACATCACTCTTGTCAGAGGAGAACTTCCGGCCGAGACAATGCAAGTAATCATATATAGAAATAATGCCAGTTGGCTTAGAAATGAGATCGATATCTTTGCTCCCGCTTCATGGTTTTCACATGCTGTGTATATTTTTATTGGAGAGATGGGGTGGTGCGCTCTTGATACAGAGAATCGGTCACTGACGAGGTCGTAGGAGACACGTAGTACCGGAGAAAGGGCTAATGCAAGACATGCCTGATAGTCTTCTCTAATGGAAGGGAAAGCGAGCAAGTTGTGTACTTTTGATTCTGTTGTATGAGTATTCTATCGAATTTCATTACGATTATAGATTATAGAGTTGCAATTGGATCTCGTTGCTGTCCCAATAGCTCCAGTGATCTGCTGTGTTGGTTTCTTTGATTTGTAGATAGAACTGTTCGTGGAATGTGTGGGCGCTTTATTTGCTGCTCTAACGTTATGTCTAAAAAATTAACTTTGGGGGGTGCCCTTAGAGATCCTAGTGCCATTTGAATTTCCAAAGTTCTATCAAGAGCGCTTATTGGGCCCATACACATTGCGAGGGCAGGGAATGCCCAAATCATGTATCGTATGCTGTGGACTTTGACCTTGGATGCCGCACCACATTCTTTATTCTTATGAAAGCAAAAAAAAAAAAAACCAAGTTAAAAAGAAAGGGAAAAAAAAAAAAAAAGGTGATGAAGTACGTGAAAGAATAATTATCAAAAAAAAAGGAAAGCAACCTTTTTTATAGTAAGAGTAATTGACAGAAAGATTAGCGAACTGGGGACATTAGAGTACAGACTCGAGCTGCGGCCCGACACGGGCGACGCCCGCGGGCGGAGGAGAGGGGAGCAGGTCGCTAGACGCGCTTCCCCTTTATTTTTATTTAACTTTTATTTATTTTATTTTTTAGGAGTCGCCCAAAGGAGAGAGAAACGAAGGGAGTTTCTAATGGGGCACACCTTTTTTTTTTTTTTACTAGTGAACCACTTTAAAAGTTTGCCTTGTACAAAATTGCTTTCTTCTTCAATCTTAACTCCTCCTCTCTCTCTTCCGTGTGAACTGCTGTTGATGTTTTTTTTTTTTTAAGTTTCAAACTTAATCCACTTGAGTTAATCTACTTGTCCATTAGATCATCTCATATATTAAAAATCAATATTTTGCTTTATTTTTGTACATTTAACAAATACTAAAGAAGAGAAATTTTTTAGTTCAAGTTCGCAGCCGTCCAGTTTAAAATCCCAACGTAGGATCTCTTTGTCCGGGTTTACAGTCCGGACGTATTGTGCTCTGTCCGGACTGTAAATCCGAACAGAGAGATCCTATGCCGGGTTTCTAAACCGGACAGCTACAAACTCGATCCAACTAAAAAATTCTCTTCTTTATGATTTGTTAATAAATAATATACGAAAATAAAGCAAAATCTTGATTTTAATATATTAGATGATCTAATAGACAAGTAGATCAACTCAAATGAATTGAGTTTGAAACTTCATTTTTTTTCAACAACAATTCGCGCGAGAGGGAGAGAGAAGCTGATGTTGAAGGAATGAAATGAGTTAAAGCAAACTCTTAGAGTGGGCTCACTACAAAAAAAGGTGTGCCCCTTTAGAAACTCCCAAAACAAATCTAGCGTACTTTGGCAAATTAGTACTTTTGAATAATTTATATTGCAATTTGCTTGGAGGTAGATCTATAATGAGAGTCATTATATACAAATCTAATCAATTTTATAGTTTAACTACTTTGGAAGAAAGTGTGGGCAAATGTCTTCTCCGAACCTTTTCCAAGTCTCCTTTGGAATGGAAAATTGTTTGGTAAGGATTGGATTTGGACACCATAATGTTTCAATAATTCTAAATATTCATTTTATATTTCGATTTAAAAATGTTCATCGGTTTTTTAGAAAAAAAAAATACATTAAAGCAAAACATAATACAATTTGTAAGATGAATTTACACCGAAGTCACACGATCAAAGAATGTCCATAAATTGTTTAGAAAAATTTTTTATTTTTATTTGGAGAATTCCGATGCAACTTATAAGACACAGTTTCATTTTATAAAATTTACTAAATTGAAATATGAAAGATTATTGTGATGAAAAAAAAAAAAAAAGAAAGTTGATAGATACAAATTGTATAATTTTAATATCTTTATAATAAAAAAAAAAGAATGCGTTCAAGTATCTTATGTATGCATAACTACGAAGCTCGCTCAGTGGTGGAGCCCCCATAATTTTTTTTATATTATAGTAACATAAATTTAATAGTTTGTTATAATTTTGCAATCCAGTATATAATTAAGAACTAATCTAATGAATTATTATTATTGATAATATGTTGAGGCAACTTTTCTCCAACCTACAAGCGTGTCCTCACTAAATGGTGACTAAATAAAAAAGAAAAATTAATGGCAATTAATAATAGAGAAAATGGAAAATTTATCCGCGGTAAAGATAGTTCTTTTATTGCTACTTAGATGGCCCAATAAAATTATTACACGTGACGTCATTGAAGGTAACAAATAAAAAACATTCCTAAATCATTTTTTAAGTGACGTCACATGTAAAAATTTTATTAGACCACTTAAGCGGCGGTGAAAGAACTCCCTTTACCGTCAATAAATTTCCCAATTTACATATTTTATGCTTCCCTAACTTATCGAAAATGAGTTAATTAACCTTATTTTTAGCTTAAATTTGATCTTGTTTCATATCCAATCAATACTTCCATTAGTGGTACATGCATTTATTTTTAACTTTGCAATTATTATTGAATAAGGTAACCAATAACATACAAAATATTTAAATCTACGTTACCTTGAAAACTTTTAAACTAAAGTATATTATTTTATTATATCTTATTAATGAAGAACCGAGTCATGTATCCAGTTACGAAGCTATTAATGAAAGTACATCTCAACCTTCTTCTTTAGTTTGGGATGATTTCAATACGAAACAAAAATGAAACTTCACAGGGTTTATTATGTAAATTTCCAAAATCTTAATTACAAAACGTTAAAACCATAACCCCCCACTTTCTCACTCTTCTTTCTCTCTCCTCTCTCTCTGTGTTGGTATTTTCTCTCTCATCTCACTCACTTCCAGCTGTTCTCCTTGTCCGAGATCTGCACTCTGCTTGACTCGTCATTCATGTAGACTAATGTGTTATCGGATCCCAAAACCCTAACCCTAACCCTCAAATGGATCCGACTTCGCTCATCTCCCACACTCCGATCCCCGAGATCTGGCAATTCCCCCTCGTCGGCGTCCCCCCCGGCGGCGTCGCCGTCCCCAGGATCAACGCCCGAGACAACAACTCCTCGGTCGCCGAATCCACCGTCACCGACCAGAGCGCAGGCTCCCGTGGCCGCCGGAGGCGGCGGGACTCCGCTCCACCGTCCGAGGACGAGTCCTCCAAGCTCATCTCCACCAGCAGCGGCAACGACGGGGTAATTTTGTCAATCCATTTGGTTTCTTGCTTTTGGTTTAGATCGGAGGGGTTCTTGAACTGGAATTTTGGGGAAATTGTGAGTCTTGAGTTGATTTTATTGCTTGATTCGCGACGGATTGGTTGGGATTTAAGTTGTTGATTGGAATTGGTACAGGGAAGTGTAATGTCTTTTGAAATCTTACAATTGAATGCTTGGATTGTGATTTTTTGGGATTTTGTCGTGGTTAGTGGATATGATTGCCTGATCTCTACTGGATAGGGACGGATCGTATGAAAATTTTGAATTATACTGACTTTGTGTGTTATAATGTCATTTTCATGGGTTGTTGACCTAAAATAATGTGAAATTGAAGTTTACTGAGAGTCTAGTGAATTTTAGATCTGAAAGGATCTTGAAGTCGTAGCTTGCTGAGAATTTGTAAAATGATGGTTTCAAGGGCTGGGGTTGTGATTTAAGTCAACTTGTGCTTAATCTTAACTATAGAGTACAGATTGGTTGAAATTCGGTTATTTAGCTGATTGGCTTGAAGTTAAGTCCTTTTTGTCAACTAGGATGCATATTGGAACATTGCAAAACGGTCATAATTTGATTAAACAACATTGTTTTAAAATTCTGGGAGTAAGAGGGCAAATATGTCATTTCAATCAAATCATGAAACTATGACAGTGTAGAAATATCATTCTTAAAAAAAAAAAAAAAAGACAAATCTCTTGCAATCTTGCTGGTTTGTGACTTAATAGGTTAGTGTTGTGGACCTTGTGGTGTTAGTAGTTTTTTTTATTTTTTATTTTTGACTCTCTGTTCTATGCCTCGATAGGATAGGAACGAATGGTTCTAAATTGGAAGTAGGCTATATTAGATATAAAAAAAAAAAAAAAAAATCTTTTGTCAACCAATATAGAACCATGGGTTCTGTAAGTGTTCATATTGGAGGGTTATAAACTGAAAATTGTCAGTCAGGAGAATATTGCACTGGCTTGGTGACTATTTCTTGATTTAGATCAGATGGTGAGGATTATTTAGGCTAAATTTTAGGAACTGAACTGAAGTAGCATGAAATGGTGTCATCTTTTCACCAACTCTCGTCCTTGGTAGTTTGTTATAAAATTGATTGCTTCATGTAAATTAGATGTTTGTTTATTGATTTCTTTCTGGGTAGTGACAGTTGATGAGTTGGTTATTAGACTCCATGTGTGTAGTCGCGAGATAATTTTTACTGTTTAGCAGACAAACTCATGACAGGGTAACTAAACTTTAACAGAGTTTGAAGTTGCTCCTAAGAATGAAAGAGATTTCAGTTGGCTGCTACAGTGCATTTCAAGTTTGTTGGTTAATGGTTCTGGGATCTTAATTTTGTTTGGACTTTGGAGCCAGATATTTTGTTTCTGTATTATATGAGATAGGACGAGATGTGGGAAACTAGACTTTTAGCAGGTACTCAAAGTATTGGCAGACAAACTCATTACAGGGAAACTGGACTTTAACAAGGTTTGAAGTTGCTCCTAAGAATGAAGGAGACTTCAGTTGGCTGCTACAGTGTATTTCAAGTTTGTTGGTTAATGATTCTGCAACCAGAATGAGACCTAGTAATTGGGTTTGGATTCACTATCAAAGTGACTAAAATAATGGGCTAGAAAGCATTTTGGTTCTTGACGTGGCAAGTTAACAATATGTGGTCAAAATACTAGATGATATTGATAATTATTTAAAGAAAAAAACTTTAATGTGTTAGGTTTGGCTGATTTGCAATGGCTTGGCTAAATATGGCCAATATAATTTTTTCTTGAGGTTTTCTTTCTTATTTGGTGAACCTATGAAACAACTTTGATTAATCAAGTTAAACCCAATAAAGGACTTTGTGACTCAAGTTCTCTGGAATTACTTTCTTTTACAGCTTTCAGAAATAATTATTTAAAACGCTGTTGCAACTTTTTGAGCATAGAGCTTATACTTGTGTAGCTATATATGTCAATCGCTCACATTAAATAAGTTGTCTTCTAATTCTCAATGCAATATGATTGCTATTTTTTTTTTTGGTTTTTTTGTTTGTGTTTTTTTTTAAACTGCAAATGGTTCCTGTAACCATTTTGATTGTCCCTTTAAACCTTTTCTCTCATACTCATACTGCAAAATTAAGTATGTTTCTCATCATGCAGCATACATTATTATTCATGCTTGTTTTTTTAACCTTAATTTTCTGATTTGACCAGTAGATAACTTATTTAACATGCAAGTTGTTATCCTGAAAATTACCTGATTTAGCAGGCGTTAAACTCTATGCCAGACATTTAGGTGAGGCCAAAATGCCAAAACGAAGCCTAGGCAGCCCTGGCATAATTAGCCACCTAGACCCCAGGTGGCATGAGCTAGGACCTTTTTTTACAGCATTGTATTAGTTAAACCCACATCTAATTGCTACAAAAGTGTAATTGCATGGATGTCTTTTAAATGGAGCACATATTGTAGGTACGCTGTTTAAATAACCTTTGTGTTTTCTCTCAAGAGATTGTTACATTGCCATCATTTAAGATATGGTGTTGGTAGTTTAGAAGACTTGGATGACGTCTTTTGCAGACCATCATCCAAGAGCCTAAACAAGAGTGATGGGTAGCTTAGTCTAGTTATTTAAGAAAAATATTCTCTTAAAGTACCTACTAAACTTGCCGGTTGTTTCTCTTTGTATTCATCCTGTGAAAATGTTTCTTAATAACTCTCAGTTTCTTAATTCAAGGAATAATTGAAATTTTGAAGAGGCACACTACTTTATAAAATGATAAATTTAAGGGGTATTTACCGGTTTGTCCCTCAAATCTTTATATATTATGATTTTGCCCCCCAAATCTTCATATTTAGAATTTTGCCCCTCAAATCTCATAAGTTACAACAATTTGCCCCCCTCTCTAACTTTCCCTAACCCAGTTAAATATTTAACCATTTTACCCTTCTTTTTCTCTTTTATTTTCCTCCTCTCTTCTTCTTCTCTCTTCCTCGTCTCTTCTCCTTTTCTTCATTATTTCTCATCTCTTCTTTCTCCTCTCTTCCCCCTCTCTTCCCTACCACAGTTAAATACTAAAAGAAGAGAGGAGAAAGAAGAGAGGAGAAATAATGAAGAAAAGGAGAAGAGAGGAGGAAGAGAGAAGAAGAAGAGAGGAGGAAAATAGAAGAGGAAAAGAGGGGTAAAATAGTCAAATATTTAACTGTGTTAGAGAGAGGGGCAAAATTGTTGTAACTTATGAGATTTGGGGGGCAAAATTCTAAATATGAAGATTTGGGGGGCAAAATCATAATATATAAAGATTTGAGGGACAAACCAGTAAATACCCCTAAATTTAAATGAATATCAAAGTGGACCTTCACAATCTCAGAACTAAGGTTTTAGATCTTGAAATCGATATCAGTATTGGACTATGACTTATTAGAAATTATCAATATCAAAAGGATTATTGGAAATATCGGTATCAATACTACATGGTATATATCATATTAGTCACCTTAAAAATCCAATATGATATTTGCAATATTGGATGACATTTAAGACCTTACTTTAAACCATTATATTAAATTTACTAATGAAGCTTGGTTTTTATGTAGTTCTTCATTTTCGTGAGGATGTTACTTGTTAGTTGTTGCTAACTCTTGAACTTGCTATGTTTACTATGAAGAAGTCCTAGGACAGTGATTAAGCTTGACTACTTAGCATGTCACCCTTGAAGAAATCAATATGCTTCAGGTGTTGGTGGGCATAGTCTATAGCACAAGCTCAATGAAAGTTCAGCCATCTTATGCGCTTCTCTTCTTCTCTTTGTTTATTTATCTTATTTTTATTTATTTGTTTATTTATTTATTGACCAAGATAATAGGGACGTGGGAGTAAATAAAGACGAACTTGAAACAATTATGACAATGGAGGAGCTCTCCACCTTCCTCTCCTGGTTGCGAACTACATTGATGAGGACTTCTTTTTCGCACTTTATTATTTATGTTATTTTCTTGGACCTTGTGAAAGCAACAAGGCAAAAAGTATTTAGGGGTAAATAAAGGCCCCGTGTGCAAAGCAAGACGACGATAGAGTATGTCTGGCCTAACTAATGATCGAGGCAAGACTATCAACTCGGAGATGGCTCAAGTCAAAAAAAAAAAAAAGGATTCTTTTGTTTTCTTTAATTTGTATGTCCTACTTTTTTGACCCATATCCAAAGCTAGATGATCAGAAAGCTTAGGGTTTATGATATGTATGACACATCCCCCAAGGTCAACGTGTCCTACTGCGTCAAACACAAGACCCAAGACCCATGTCCGCTTGCGTTTGACTCTTACAATTATGTATTTCTTTGTTCAACTCAAAACCATGTACAAATGTAGTATATTATAGTAACCTTTTGACAAAAAAACTAAATGCTCCGTTATCCATTTTACTATTTTACCCTTTTCTCTATGTGCATAATAACTCAATACGTATTTTATATATATATATATATATATATATATATATATATATATATATATATATATATATTCTTGATTTGTCCGTTCCTAGTTGTCATGGGAAGGAAAGGTGCTTGCAAAAAGCGCGGGAGATGTTATTCCCCTAGGTATGAGGGAATCACGTTATCGTAATTCATTCCATCGAAAACTACTCCCGTTCAAAATTGTCGACATGAAATGTATGAAAACAGTCAGAGGTGTAGCATATGGCCTGTGGCCTGAACTCAGAGGCTCTAAGATGCAAGTAAGGGGATAACGAAATTCTTTTACCTACCATATTTTCTTATTTTTGAGATGTCTCCTGGAATTGGCATTCTCGATACCCCTTATATTCCAGCAAATTGCGAGCCCTGCAGTGGTAGAACTTGGTGAACTGGGCGTACGATCAAAATCTCCTCATTTTGAAAGAGCGTGAAAACGTCATATTATATGGTCTGGCAGGGAAATGGGGCCCTCCGACCCCTTGGGGCTAGGTACTTGGGATAAAAAAGGCTTGCGTAAGGTCATTAGTTGGGGTTTGTGTCAGTAAGGACTGCAAGTAGAGTCTGATAGTTAAGGAAAGAGTATTTGAGATTTGTCAATTTGAAAAATATGGGAGGTGGTGCTTATTTCGCCCCTATATATATATACATATATTCATACATATTATATATATTTACACACACACGTATGCATATATATATATATATATATATATATATATATATATATATATATATATATATATATATATATATATATATTCATACACACACATATGCACACACACACATATGCTTACATACATATGCATACATTACATATACATATATATACCTACACACACACATATATATATGTATGTATGTATGTATATGTGTGTGTGTGTAAACAAAACACATGGCCCATGGCCATGTCTTCACTATCTAGATATTGGAGGCATCAAGATTGTCATGTTCGACACTCGTAACTATAATGGAGCACGACACGCGTGTTTGTATCTACGGATTGTTAGTTTAGGATTAGTGAAGATGAAGGAGAGGCCTCGAGGACTAAGGAAGATGAAATTTAAAGGAGAATGGGATTTAAAGAAGGTCATAAATGGAGAAGTTAAGCTGCGGAAAGGATATTTGGGAATATAAGGCTACTGGAATTACAAGATGATTTATTATAGCAATATTGTATGGTCCATTAAGTGATTGGGGACTCTGATTGTGTCGTAGGCTTACTGATTTAGGTAATGATGTTATTAGAAAGAATTTTATTAATAGATTGTTTAGATGATATTCTTTGCAATAAGGTAAGAAATGAGAACCTTCTTACTAAAATAAGCATAACTCTCATAAAAGAGAAAATATGAAAAACTCGCTTTTAATGGTTTGGTCATGTGCGACGTGGACCTATGGATACATCAGTTCAACTAGTGGTGTTTATCAGCATAGGGAAAATCAAAAGATCAAAGAGACGATTGAAGAAATATGAATGGAGATGATACGAAAAAGATGTCGATGTTCTCTGCCTTAGTGAAGACATTGCTGGAAAGAAATGAGTGTAGAAGAATCATCAAGGTGATTGATTCGGCATAATTTTCCTTTTGCTTAGCCTATCCCAAGTAACTGGGATAAAAGGCTTAGTTGTTGTTATGTTAGAAGATATTCTTTAAAAAATTTTTTGTTGTAATAAGAAATCATCATAAACAACTATGGGCTTTAACATAAAATTATGTGTTATTGTAAATGGCTTGTTTATCAGAGATTTGAATGGAAGGAAAAAAAAAATGAAGAAAACTCCTATGATGTTTCTTTCTGTAATTAGAATTATATATGGATGTTGATCACAAATAATGAATAGTCATTTGGTGGTGGTCATATAATGTTAGAAAAACTTAAGAAATATCATAGGCAAAAACTGCAACCCATGGTTCACTTTGCATTATTTCATGTTTTCCACAAATCTAGGGGTGGTCACTTAGGTTATTTTAGCTTCAATGAAAGGTGACTTAGTTTTAGTTAGGTGAAGCCAAGGGACTTCATAGTCACTGAAAATGTGAATATAAGTGGTGATTTTCAAATATAGTATGTGCGGCAGCCTACGAAGCATGGGCTTGGATGGGTTGATGCGCGCACGACCCTCAGACATTACGCATAACATGGAGACATGGTTTTCAATCTTCAGAATTTATCCACCAGTATAATTGCAGCGCTGCCAAGGGAAAATGCAAAAGTCTTTTGATGAATTGAGAGATAAAAACCTGTCTTCCAGAAATCATTTGTCATAGTACACATTGGATGTATGTATATTTTAGTTTTTTGGGAAGATCGATGAGAAGATGCGAGAAAATTATTTATGATGGTTTGGTCATGTGCAACGTAGGCCTACAAATGCACCAGTTCAACGAGAGGAGTTTATCAACAGAGGACAAGTTAAAAGAACGAAGGGAAGACCGAAAAAAATATATATGGAGGTGATACGAAAAGATATAGACTCTAGAGTTTTAAATGAGGAGATATTACTTGATGGAAATGAATAGAGAAGGTCTATCAAAGTGATCGATCCGGCGTGATTCTTTTTTTGGTTCACGTAGCTTGCCCCCAATACTTGGGATAAAAGGCTTAGTTGTTGTTGTTGTTGTTGTTGTTGTTGTTGCTGTAAGTGTGCCTTTTAAACAGTCTTGTAAAAGGGGTTGTGCAACAGTAATGATCCACAAGCACATGCACATCATAGATGTTCAGATGTCCATCGTATATTCACTAGTGGTTTTCAAAATGGGAAATAGTAAGAGGGAGATAAGGAAAGAGTAAAAGAAGGAAAAGAAAAGAAGGAAATTATGAGGAAGATGGGGGAGACAACAAAAAGGAAACAGAAAAGGTCTATTATCGCCACAACTCGTCCCCTCTCTCGAATGAATCTAAGGGGGGCTGGGGTTTAGTTATTAAATGGATTGGATATGGACCATAGGTTTACATATACCATGGTTATGGCATGCTCTTATGAAGCTGCATGAAATGGATTTTATGATGCTGCCTTCATCAATGTCATTGCTCCAAATTCCTAATTTCTTGAGGCCCTCAACCACAGGAAGGCTTTTGTAAAATTTCAGTTGATTTTACTCTTGTGCTCTCTGCTACTAAACACCCTTTATGTAAAGTTGAACATGTAGCATTTTAGCGTGATTTTTATAGTAAAACAAGCTTGGTAGTGAGCTGCACGTGTAAATAATGTTAGAAGCACCACCATACATTGTCTGTCCTCTGAGTTTTATCCCATGACCATGAATACATCTTTTGCTCTGTCAGTATGTTCGTTTCTTGTTATCATCATTATATGATTTTCCTTTATCGGAAAATTTGTTTCCAGGTCATTCCTTTTATGGAAAGCGCGTAGTATGTGTTGCCTTTGTAGGGTAATGTTGTTTCCCATTTTCACATCTTTAGATGAAAATTATTCTAATGTCATAGTTAACAAGTTCTCGTGGTCAATTGAGCCCATAGTCACTATGTTTTTTGTAAAATGCACTACTACTCTAAATTGGTTCTCCTCTCTCAAGCTGTATATCTCATACTTAAGAACTTGGCTTTACAGCTAATAACGCTATTGTAGAACCTCAATTGATTCGCCCTCCAGTCTCTCCAAATTTTAGCAAGGTAATGAATAACTGCGTTCAGTAGTGTGGTTTCCAATATAGCAATCATATCACCATCTTATCAATAGATCAACTGGCAATAACTAATTAGATGATAATGAAGCACTCATAAAGGTAATTTATCGTGAAAAGGTATACCAGTCAGTCTTTCTTCTTCATATGCACCTGCATTCTCAATCTCATTTGGTGCATACTGTAATGTAAATGGAAGCTTGTTGGAAATCGCTCTGTGCTGGCACTTCCAGAGTGAATGAATTTGGATTGGCTCCGTTATAGAAAACATTCAGAGCATGACTTTAAGTCAGGCGACACAATAACCTATTTCTGAATATTCAGTATTTAAAGATATTTTTACGTAGCATATTTTTTTGTTGTTTAATAAAGGGAAAATATATAATATCTTGGATTTCATTCTTATTCCTCCCTCATACCGTACCATAAATGCTTTGCCTACCTGGAGTACCAAAATAGTTCTGAGTTCATACAAGACAAAATAGCTATAAGCACTGGAAGCCATGATTCTTTCATTATCGATGGCTGTATTTAAATGCTAGAGATCTGTAGTTGAGGTGATCATACTCTTATATAGGGCGTGAAATTATGTCTTGCTATATATCTAATGGTCAAGTTTTATTGCTAGCAGACAGATAATGAAGCAAAACGTCTCAAGGGAATGAGATCTAGAGATGAAAATGGGGAGTCGAAACCCGAGGTGGAGGCAAATTCTGGAGTATGTAACAAGCCAGCAGATCAAAATACCCAGCCCTCAGAGCCACCTAAGCAGGATTATATCCATGTGAGAGCAAGAAGGGGCCAAGCAACTGACAGCCATAGCCTTGCTGAGAGAGTAAGCATAAAGAGTATTCATATTTCTCTGCTATCTCTTCTCATTTGTGCATATTATGTAGGGTAACGGGACAGAAATATATAGATGTACTGGCTGTTGGTTCTTTCTGCAGGTGGATAGTGGGGTGATAGCATAGAAAGTAATGCCAGGTTAAAGGTGCTAGAAAACCACCGAATTTAACTGTTTATATGATTATTTCTTTCATTACAGGCCAGGAGAGAGAAGATAAGTGAGCGGATGAAGATTCTTCAAGATCTGGTTCCTGGGTGTAATAAGGTCTCACATTAAGTTTTCTCATGTTTAACATTAATTTAGGAAGCCTTTAGTACCCGAACCAATATATATGATTTTATTTTCAATTGTTATTTCATTCTTGCTGAAGAATATTACTAACAAGATTGTTTCCATAAGCAGGTAATTGGAAAAGCATCAGTTCTTGATGAGATCATCAATTACATCCAAGCTTTGCAGCGTCAGGTTGAGGTGTGCATCCTCGCAGCTC
Organism: Dracaena cambodiana; assembly: GCA_036321105.1. Taxonomy (NCBI): domain Eukaryota; kingdom Viridiplantae; phylum Streptophyta; class Magnoliopsida; order Asparagales; family Asparagaceae; genus Dracaena; species Dracaena cambodiana. The sequence goes on along the minus strand of JAYEPQ010000012.1, from coordinate 4,401,112 downwards.
TTGATAAATTCTTTGGCTCTCACATGTCCTCAGTGTCTGAACCATTGTTCTTGTTGAATTTTGCAGTTCCTATCAATGAAACTTGAAGCTGTCAATTCTCGAATGAATTCTGGAATCGAAGGGTTTCCGCCAAAGGATGTAAGCCAACTGTTCATACACTGTCATATTTTTTTTTCTTCAAAGAAGACATAAAATATTCAACACAACATAAAAATGCATATCTGGTAGTTGAGGAATTTCATTGCTTATTCCAGATTTGCTTACCCTCCAGGTTACCTTTGTTTCTTCAAACTATCATGAATTGTTGTTGAATATCTTTTCAGAGTCGGAGGATGCTTGATTTATCATTTTTTTAGACTACTTCATGAACCATGATAATGAGTTTATTCTGAAATCACTCTTTGGGTGGGTGTACTGACATAGTGATATCAGGAACAGTTAATAATGACCAAATCACAGGCTCGGACTCTGTTTTTCCATGATCTTGGTCTGGCTAGTGTGGTCGATGCACCTACACACATTCAATGAATATGTCAATATCATAAGATTGTTTATGTTTAAATCAGATACGACTTTGCAAACATTCTATTTTACCACAGCTTTCCTTCCCTTGTTTCAGTTTGGAGCTCAGGCATACGATGCTCCTAATTTGGTATTCGGCTCACAGGCTCCTAGGGAATACAGTCAAGGATCAGCAACAGAATGGCTACATATGCAGGTTGGCAATGCTTTCGAGAGAGTCACATAAACATTCTGGAATCAGTCACCCCTTCCTCATTCATGAGCAATAAGGAGAGTATGCGCCAGGCTGAATCGAGTCCAACGGTTGTAGGTTATTTATCTTCCTGTCACCTCCCTCAGTCCGAAGAAGTGTGTTCTGAATGTGATACTATCTCCATCTTGAAGCTGTTCTGTCTATATAGTCCTGCATATATACATATATATATTAACTATATATCGAGAATTTGGGCAGTTTCTAGCGTCAACGGAGATCATTGCACTACCCTTCACCATCTTCTTCTGGTTGTTCCGTGGTTCTTGACTGTAACAGACATGAAACTCTATTAATGTACTTTTTTGTTGGAATTTAACTAAAGAATTAATGCTTGTTTTAGTGTTAAACTTGTCTCTATCGATCATACTTGTTAATATTTGGTTTTTAATCTCAGTGCCCAGGCATATTGTGGTACTTTGAGTTTCTTATGTGCGAATGGGAGGTTTCATTGTTCTTCTAGCATCTTCTCCTTGTTGGTTTTTATTTGTTAACCTTATCATTAGCTTCATACCAGATGGGTCTTAATCTTTCTTTTTCTTTTAATTACTGGATGATTTGATGTTAATGATATAAATACTTTTTTCCTCTTCGTTTCTTATCTCTCAACATAACCGCTACGTGTGAACTATTGAAACTAGAGTACTACCGCTGCTAAAAGGACTCATTACCTGAAATATTGCAGGCTCGCAACATTATTCAAGCACACTCTTGAACCTCATTGTTATCGTCACTCACCAGCACCTCCTCATCTTTGATGCTGCGTCTCAGTTCATGGCCTGCAGGGTGAAAGAAAAGAAGAGCATCAACCAAACTCTGGTGGCAAGCCGGAGCATCCACATCGACATTGGAGCTCTTTGGCCTCTCCCATAAGTTCTGGAGGCAAGCAGAGTAAGCGACGGGAAATTCTAATCACTTTACTAATATATATAGTATGTGGTGCTCACCAGTAAAATGTGGCGCGTATTTAGAATTTCCCTGTAAGCGACTCTATATCTAGGTAATTCTCTGCCACAACCTTGAGCCCTTGGAAGCTACAGTTGGAAAGCCCTCTCATCTCGGTGTCGTCCTTCACCGCAGTCAATTCAAGATTATACACATCATAGTCCATGAAATTGGTCATGGCAGCAATTGTGGACCATTTATTCTTTGAATGTCCTTGAATTTATTTTCGCGGAAAGGAAAAAGACTTAATTTATCATACTAGAAGGAGGTTTCTTGATTGCTCGGACCTGTGGAAAATAGGAAAAAAAAAATGGTGGGACAAGGGATGCCCTGGCTATGTTCGTTACACCGTAGCACTCTCAGTTCCATTATTTGGACCGTGTAGATAGATAAAGCAAAACAACATGATTGTTAGAAATATTTTTTTCTTAGTCATTTTCACGCTATTATAAAATCAAAAACGACATTTTGTTTTTTTATATAGTTTACCTGAGATTGGAGCCACAGCATGCGCTAGACCAGCAAGGAGGGACCTCTACGTGAGTAATGCAATGGATTCGGTCTCGGAGTATAGAGGCATTAGCTTGGATCGTGGATCATGAACCTTCGGTTTAGCATGTAGCTATTTGGATTGTAGCATTTAGCATTTTCTATACCCCTGTAGTCCTCTCTGTAGTGAGCAACATTATCATGCTAGACTGCTAAAACTTTATTACGTTAATTGTCAATTAATGAAGGGAGTTTCTAAATGTCCCCATCCTTTCTTAGTAACTCCTACGAGAATTTAAAAAATCGGCATTTTTCTTAGTGAGTCTCATTTTTTCCTTTCTTTTTTCGAAATTGCCTTCTCCCTTCTTTCGTCCCCAGCAGCACTAGTAGTGGGATAGCAACGACGACGGTGACTTTAAAGGTGGCAACAGCAGCAATGGCAACGGCAGGTGGTGACAAATAGCAGTAGTTGCGATAGCAGGAAAAAAGGCTGTGGTTTTTTTTTAAAATTTTTTTTTATAACAACTTGTAATTATTTAGTTCTAAGTTTATTTAGAAACTCCCATTAATGAAACGTACGACGTAGGTTACTGTTTATATTAAGAAAAAGTATGGATGTATGTTTTTTGCAATGATCCCTACCTGTCCATGACTCATCCAGATCTAATTTAATTGTCTCATATGAAAAGCAGTGCAAAGTTCAAATTTCAAATATCACTGCAAGACAAAGTAGCCTCTAGAATCTAAAGGGAACACTGGAACAGTATTATTAGCTTTTTCTTTATGTTAAAAAAAATGAAGATTATATTTATATTATATGAGAGAAACCCAAAAGCACCAAAACAATGGCATAGACTAGGCATAACCATTAATAAATTACATTAAAATTTTAATAAAGTTCAATTTTCAAATATCACTGCAAGACAAAGTAGCCTCTAGAATCTAAAGGGAACACTGGAACAGTATTAGTTTTTTCTTTATGTAAAAAAAAATAAGTTATATTTATATTATATAAGAGAAACTCAAAAGCAACAATGGCATAGACTCGGCATATGTAACCATTAATAAATTACATTAAAATAAAGTTCGATCATGGATGCTTATTAGCTTTCCACCCGCATGGACTAATTTTTTTTAATTAAATATGAAAATTTTATTTTAAATTCAATAATTTAATTTTTATTTTAAAAATTTGTAAACAACGTACAAAAATTAATCTCTATCCATTATTAATCGAGTGTATGGGTAAACGGTGATCCACTTCAGTTCATTTTTACCAATTTTTACAAAAACATAACGCAAATCGAAACGAATTCATTTCGTTCATTTTTTATTCGGTTTAAACTTTCTAAAATAATATTTTTAAATTATAATTTTAATTATTTTAGTAAATATATCTTTTCAATATATATATATATATATATATATATATATATATATATATATATATATATATATATATTTGTGTGTATATATATATATTTTAAATAATTTAATCAGTTTGGTTTGGTTTTAAATTTCAAAGTTTGAAATCAGAAATTGTCCAATTATTTCAGTTCAGTTCGATTTTATTCATTTGCACTTTTGATTGATTCTTTCAATTTTAACCAAACTCTGCTCACTCTTATCTGAGTAGGGCCATGAGAAATTCTACTCACACACACCACATTGCTGAACATATTCACCATTCCCTCTACGCTTACCATTAATTTTAAATTATATTTATTCAACAGACTCATTTTTTTTTTCAATTCTAACTCTCATTTCTTTTTATTTTTCTCATCTTATTTCATATTGGCCAGATATTCTATTTGAATCTAAATAAAATTTGATTTCACATTTATACCAGATTTGTATTTAATTACTGATATTAATATAATATTCTATCATTGAATTGTCAAAATAATAATTTAGTAAAAGTACAACAGGGAACTTGTAATTGTCCGAAGTTTCAAAGAAGTGTGCGATCTTGATCAAAGTGGTGTGCGTGAGTAGCATTTCCGTGGGGCCATGCTTAATCAACAAAAGGGCAATTATGCGCACCACACTTTACTCTGTGAGCACCACATCCTCTAGTAGAGTGATTTACACCATACGGGAAAATGGTGCTCACTAAGTAAAGTGTGGTGCTTATTTAGAATTTCCCCAATTTCACGCGACAGACCTCCGCGACAAAGGTGCAGCTTCCGTTTCAAGGCCGGTCTCTCGATTTGACAAAATTCTTTCCAAAATTCTCCTCCAACTCGTTCCCTAATCGCGTATAAAACCTCTTCGTCCTCGTCATCATCTCATCTCATTTCATTTTCTCTATTTTTTCTCTCTCCTCTCTCTCTCTCTCTCTCTTTGAATTCTCTGTAGTAGAAATTTAGGATTAGGGTTTTCGATGGGGCAGCAGACGCTGATCTACAGTTTCGTGGCCCGAGGGACGGTGATCCTCGCTGAATACACGGAGTTCACCGGCAATTTCACGAGCATCGCGTCTCAGTGCCTCCAGAAGCTGCCGGCCACCAACAACAAGTTCACCTACACCTGCGACGGCCACACCTTCAACTACCTTGTCGAGGACGGATTCAGTGAGTCTCCTCGATCTTTGATCCTCTCTCTTTTTTTGTTAACCTAATTTGCTTGGATTTTCGCTTAGATTTCGCCGATCTGTCGAGATCGGTTCAAGGTCTGATCGGTCTCTTATCGTTGTGGCTTGATTTGGTATTTTGTTAGCAGGTGGTGGATGTTTTTATTGATGTTTGGTTGATTTGGGGAGGGATTTGGGGATCGTGATAGTAGTTGTTTCTAGATCTAGGGTTTCTGTTGACGGATCTGGTAAAAGATTGTTGATCTGGCTGAGATTTAGAATTGTATCACTAAATTCTGTTTCTCGTCAATATTGTATATGTGCGTTCTCTATCAACTTTGGTCAGAAACTTTTAGGGAGAAAAATTAGTAACTTAGTGATATATTAGCACAATGATTGAAGCTATAATATGTCTTGATTGAGCATTAATCGCGGTAAAACAATTAGCAAAAGTGAACATTTTCAAATGAAAATCAACTTTTTATTTCATTCCATTCTATATTAACCTTTGGCTGGTACTAGGGAATTAATTTGGTTTTCCTTTGTTTTTCGTAAGTTCCTCTGGGAGATGTATATGGTCGACTCACATAAAATTCTGTTTCAAATGATGCAGTCTCTTTATATAGGTCATTTTTTTACAAGTTTGTTTGATTATTTAAAAGAATTGAGCATTTCGGCTGCATAAATAAATAGGATGTTCATAGCTTGCGTTCGAAGTTCAGCATTTTTTTTTTTTTTAATTTTTCTTTCATTAGTTTTAGGTAGATTTTACTACATGGACATTGTGGAATTTATGACAAATCCAATCTTATCTATATTTTAATTGGTGAATTTTTCAGTAGAGACCTTTTTGGCATAAAACTCTGCTTCTTTTCATATCAATGAAGAGAGGCAGAGGTGATGATTATGATGATTGCAATGATGACGTAGAAATCTTGATTTTAATTATTTGATGTTTATCTATGCAGATAATGTATTTTAGTTGGCTCTATTATGCTTTCAGCAGAACTTTGTCAAGCGAATGCTGTCTACAATCTGCCATTTTAGTCAAAATGGTCATGGTTAAAGTTTTAAATTTGCTGTTTTTAAGTTTCTTAATGTTAACCATATAAGCACGAGGGGCCTAATAACTTGATATCTGGTTTTGAATATGGAAGGAGCCTGTTGGGAAATGATTATTTGTTTATTTGGGAAACATGGACTGAACTCAATATGGAAGAAACCTATAGGTTTTTGTGTTTAATCAATGTTTAAAGATTTTAATTGTTTTTCTTTTCTGTGGTTGTGGGGAACCAGTTTAGTGGAGGGTTAAACGCCAACAATAATCTGCTTGGTGACATTTATTTTGCAATATGTATATCATACCAGCATTGCCTCTGTTCCCTAATTTTGAGTGTTGAAACATAGGATTATGATGTTATTCATATTAAATAATGCCCACAGCTTTGTTTAGTTTAGGATGCTGCTGATGTGATAATTTTTTGATAATCTAAATCATTCAACTTGATCTCCATCTTCTTGGGTTCAAACCTACCAAAGTTCATAGGTATAATTATATATGATTCAATCTTTAATCAAGTAGATTAAAAAATTAATGATTTCCTATGAGCTACCAGTGAATGGATTAACCAATTCCATAATTTATGAATTTTTGTAAGTGTAAACTCTAAGAGGTGGAGATCAAGATGAATCCTATGATTTTTAAAGAAAATTATCACATTTACTTTTTTTCGGTCCTTCTAGCCAAAACTTGGTAAGAGGACCCATATATATGATTAGTACTTCTATGCAATGCCAACTGTCAAGCTTGGCACAACGTCTTGAAAATGTTCTCGTTGACTGCTTGGCTTATTTGTCAAAGCTGAACTGCATACAAATTTGTTCAATTGTCATATGATGGAACAAAAGGAAAAAAGTTCTTTTGTCACCGGTATATACGGTACTATGCTTTCCTAGGTGATGGTATGATATCTATAATGATGTTACATAAATTGACAGCTACTGGAGGGCATTCCAAAAGTCAAATAAGTCAAACACTTGTTATTTTCTATTTGGATACAATGTTGAAAGTAACAGACATAATCTACATAGCATATGAGGTCATACTCCAATTCTTTTATATTTTATTTATCTCACTTTCTTGGATTTGATCATTTGGATCACTCTTTTCTTGTCTTAACTACATACATTCTAAACTGAAAATTTTAATCATTGAATTGATGGTGTTGATAGTGTTCTTTCGAAATTTGTCCATTATGTGTAGTAAGAAATAAATAAGTAAATTTCTTAAGGTATAAGTTCACAGCAGTCTCATTTGGTTTCAGCTACTGCATTATCGTTGCGATATCTGCTATCAAATATATAATACAATGGAATACTTGTATTTTCGTCTCTTATGAAGTTGAAACGAATTGACTTTTAATTATTTATTGTTTTGTTGATATACAAGCCAAATTACAATGTTGAAAGTAACAGACATACTCTACATGGCATATGATGTCATACTCCATTTCTTTTATATTTTATTTATCTCACTTTCTTGGATTTGATCATTTGGATCACTCTTTTCTTGTCTTAACTACATACATTCTAAACTGAAAATTTTAATCATTGAATTGATGGTGTTGATAGTGTTCTCTTGAAATTTGTCCGTTTTGTGTAGTAAGAAATAAATAAGTAAATTTCTCAAGGTATAAGTTCACAGCAGTCTGCATTTGGTTTCAGCTACTGCATTATCGTTGCGATATCTGCTATCAAATATTTAATACAATGGAATACTTGTATTTTCGTCTCTTATGAAGTTGAAACGAATTGACTTTCAATTATTTATTGTTTTGTTGATATACAAGCCAAATTACATATAAATCAGTCCAGTTGCTAAATAAATGAATACAAATAGATTTTCTCCTATATTTTCTTGATAAAGTTGCCTTTAGAGAGATTAACATGTATGAATGAGAATTGCTAAGATCACTCCAAAGGCCAGTTAAGTAAAAATTGAGTGACCTTCGGTTGGAAAAATTGATGAATTTTCATGACAGAATCTGCAAAGTATACGAGGTCAGTATAAGAGGTCATTTCTTAGTTCTATTTAACCTGTATGCATTAGTATTCCTTCTTCTATGAAAATGAAAACATACACTGTACGCATTTCCTGGTTGATGAAGTAAGATTTTTAGCACTCGTAGTTTATGGTGCTTAAGCGTGACACTATCAACAGCCACTGCTGCGAACTTAATTGATATTTTTTATATTCCCCCGCTTGTATATTCTTCTGGACAATATCATTGTAGTAGTTGCAGTTGGCATATGAAAGAGAATTTAAAGCTTTCTACGTGGTTATTGATTAGTGTAGTGACTGTTCTATACTTCTCTGTAGCTGTTTAAGGTGTGACCGTGTGAGTTTGTAAGCAACCTTGGGACCTGTATTACCCTCAAATACCTGGAACCTGTCTGTCTATGAAAATAGAATAAACTAAAATGCCGGATCAGCAATCTCTTTTTAGGTTTTGTTCTTGCTGATTTGGTAACTTCTGATTTAGTATATCGGTTTTTTCAGTTGCTTATGTGGGTTCGTCTTCTTAGGAGCTGATCGATCAGAGTTGCTGTAGAGGCAATTCCTTTCTAGCAGAAATCTCTCAATTTATCTTGTTTATACTCTTCTGATTATAATATGTGTCTATATGAAGATTAGCAGGAGAATTCTTGTGATGTTGTAAAAGTAAAAATATCACTGTAAATATAAGCCTTCCTTTCTTTAAAAGTAAACTTACTATGAGCCTGAAACCCTGTTGTGATTGAGCTGACTTGAAAGCCAAAATTGCATGTTGGAAAATTTTTCTTGCTTCAGTGTAATGTTTGATACCATCAACTGCTAGGTTGTACTGTCAATATTTATTAGCAAAAAAAAAAAAAAAAAGGATTGCAACAGGTATATGTTACTGTTACATGGTATGCTTTCAATTGATTTGTAATTAACTTCAGAAATAACTTAGTCGTCTATATGGTCTAGACCTTTTTAAGTTCAACCCTTGTAATGGCATCAGCCTTATTTGGGATGTGGTGTAGAATTAAATTTGACAGTGCATCATGCCTGCTTTGTGAAAAAGAAAAAAAAAAAAGATTTAATTCTTATTTTCTTCTCTGTTCATTGCTAGGAATCTATTTGCTTTTTGTAAAGCATAATGTGTGTTCTATCATAAAAAACAGAGCATCTTGTTTAATCCTTATTTGTTGTTTGCAGCATATTGTGTTGTTGCAGGTGAGTCGGCTGGCAGGCAGGTTCCAATTGCTTTCCTTGAGAGGGTTAAAGAAGATTTCATCAAAAGATATGGTGGAGGAAAAGCTGCAACAGCAAGTGCTAACAGCCTTAACCGAGAGTTTGGGTAAATTTGATTTCTTTTTATGCCTTCTGAGATGATTTTGCCATTCATTTTGTGTACAGAAGCTCTGATTGATATTTGTTAACAATAATTCAGGTCAAAATTGAAGGAGCACATGCAGTACTGCATCGACCACCCTGAGGAAATCAGCAAGCTTGCGAAAGTGAAGGCTCAGGTTTCGGAAGTCAAAGGAGTGATGATGGAAAACATTGAGAAGGTAGAGACATGAAACATCAATTTTCCGATAACTCACACATGAAATTGACTCTTTTACCATGAGTTTGGCTATTTTAAGTTTTGAGTAGTAGCAGAGGTCCTCAATAATCGATGTTGATCTTGCCTTATACAGGTTCTCGATCGTGGGGAGAAAATTGAGCTCCTTGTTGACAAAACAGAGAATCTCCGCTCGCAGGTTTGAATACCAAATTTTCATTAGTTAGTCAAATTAAGTAGCTGGTCCCTTCCAAGGCTGGATGGTGAGCTCAAATTTTACTGTTGTTTCTTATATGATTATCTGCAGGCACAAGATTTCAGGACACAGGGAACAAAGATGAGGAGGAAGATGTGGTTTCAGAACATGAAAATAAAACTGATTGTGTTGGCCATTATAATTGCTCTCATCTTAATCATAGTTCTGTCTGTTTGCCATGGCTTCAAATGCACATAGTCATGTGGATTATATGCTGCACTCTCCCTTTTGGCCGTGGATAGATCTGTTCTGCTGCTGCTCTCTGCAATAGTATTATATCATTTACTACATATAAGAACCAGTTCTTTGTTGTTGATTGTGGTTTGGCATTCCCTTTGGTGAAATTGCTTAACTTCTCTTACGTGTTCGTTTTGTTGCCTGAACAAATGTATAATGGGGATGGCTTTTTTTGTTTTTTTGCCCTACCTTTTTTATGTTACTGTTGCCCTATGCGTGTATAGCCTAAAATCATATGCACATTCTTTCTAGCTACTTATATAGTAGATATATCAGGAAGTTCCTTGTATATATCTGTTGCCACTTAGTTGTTAGTTCTATGATTAGTATTTTTGTGATGTGTGTGTTTTTTTTTTTTTTGCTCTTGCTAAGCTATTTTATTTGCTGAGTGTTTCATCAGTTGTATGACATTTGAGTTCTCAATTGATACCTGGTTACACATTTTCTCCGTCAGTTTGCTTCAAGCTCGAAACTTTACTGTAATGCGAGTATAATAGATATAAGTTAGTAGTTGTTTTGAGTAGTTCGTGGTGATTTGCACTTGCTATGGATTCTGCTCGCAAGTTAGAGTTTATATTTCCGCTAGCTGCAGGATTCTGCATGCAAATCGAAGTGTACCTATGTGCAGGTACTTCGCTACGCAACCAGATACGACTAAAATCAAATCTGTTGTATTTATTAGGTTTTGGCAATTAGTATGTTTTGCTGGTACGTTTCTTTTCAATTTTCTTCAATTTTTATTGTTGGAATGAGACTCTGGATAATAATTGGTGGGTTATCTTTATATTCAAAAGTTTTTAATAGGGCTGTTGGATTCATTCATGCGCCATCACAGCTATGTGGTTGGAAAATTCGAATACAAAACCATCAAAGAAAGTAAGCAGTTGAGAGGGCGGGAACATTAAATACTTGATACTGGTCGGTCTGGTCAACAAACCACCGCCAAGGAGATTTTCAACTGAGAAGGATTGATGTCAGTCCGTGACATAACTCATGTTAACAATCTGTAATTATTTTGAATTTATATTCTTAAACCATAATATCATTAGTCATCTTCAACTGGGAAGTTGTAGGTTTGATTCCCCTGGAGTCGCCAAATAAATGGATGTGCAGGAATCAAGATCTGTTGAAAATCCTTAATCAAGTATTTATGATGATGAATGTACAGAACATGCTTAATCAAGGGGATTAAGGGAGACTCTTTATAGGTGTCCAAGACCTGGGAAGAATCACTGACCAGGGTTTTTTGTCTAATAGTTTCATGATTGATGCCTACATTTAATTGTCACCTGCATGAATCTAGAAGCTTGACTGTCAGTTATTCAACGGTTATTGCTTATCTATCTTAGTATTCAAAACTGCAAAAATATATTGCATTGTGTACAATAAATAAAGGTTGGGTAAATAACTGTTGCAAAAACCAATTAAGAGACGATATTAATAAAAAGGTTCTATAAAACTTATCAAACTCAAAAATAGTGCGTTTTTGGATAAAATTATTGCTAAAACCAATTAAGAGACGATATTGATAAAAAGGCTCTATAAAGCTCATCAAACTCAAAAATAGTGCGCTTTTGGATAAAGTTATTACTGAAAGAAAATAAAGCGTGTCATCAAGCAGTTGATATGGATGTTACTGAATGGGTCATACACACTAATAAATTCTAGAAGGAGAGAATTACTGGTCCAGCCTAAATATTTGAACCCAGAATTACTTTTGTTTGATTTATTTATTAAAAAAAACTAATATATACATTTTATGATAAAACTATCTATTTATGATATCCAGATTTAGTATCCTAAATTATCTACCGAATCTAATCGAGCGCCGCGCATCAAGAGCATCACGATGGCACTCTCGTTATTTCCTTAAAAACCGAGTCCCTTTACGCGGCTATTTAAAATATTTGCAAATAAACCCCTCCGGAGTCCGGAATATCCGAAACCGCGTAAAAACTACGAAACATACGCTCCCATTTCTCTTCTAAATCTCGTCCCCTTCTTCCCCTTTCGTCTTCTTTCTACACCCAATCCCACTTTCTCTCTTTTATTTTTTACACTAATCTGTTAGGGTTTCTACAAATAGAAATCGAGGGTTAGGGTTTTCCTCTAGAGAGGGGGGGCGAGAGAGATGGGACAGCAGACGCTGATCTACAGTTTCGTGGCCCGAGGGACGGTGATCCTCGCCGAGTACACGGAGTTCACCGGCAATTTCACAAGCATCGCGTCTCAGTGCCTCCAGAAGCTGCCGGCCACCAACAATAAGTTCACCTACGACTGCGACGGCCACACCTTCAACTACCTCGTCGAGGACGGATTCAGTGAGTTGATCTCCGATTCTTGCTTTGATCGGTAGATTTCTAGTTGAGTATTGAATACATTTGATGACTGCTTTGGAATTCAGAGGTTAGATCGTTTATTTGCTAGGGTTTGGTAAGATTTTAGGATTTGGTGTTGTAGATCTCTTGTTTATATTGTTATTTTAGTGTCTTTTTGACTGGATCTTGAAATGGATTCGACTTCGAGAATGGAAAAATTATGATTACGTGTCTTTCGATGTTGTTAGTATAGGGCTAGTGCTGTGGGAATTTTTGCAAGTCAAAAGATCTAAAGGGAGCAATCGTGATAAATTTGCTTTGGATTATTAAACTTCATTTGCATCTCTAGTTAATTCTTTATTGTGGACGCAAGGTGTGGGTTCAGTATTTTTATCACATTACAAAGAAATATGTATTCGTGTTTAGTTGAGAGTGATCGTATATTCAACATTTATATCAATTATTCTAGAATATCAGAGTAAAGTATTTCTAATAATTTTTGCCGAAGATTAATAATTCATTATGAATATTTTTTGTGGTAAAGCTATGCTCATTTGGGTAGTGGAGATATATATGTCTGAAGAAATGTATTCACTAGGGCTCTGTATAATGAGAAACCAGGTTCCTGTGGACTCTGTTGCTCACATCAGCTGATTTCGTTTAGGCCCTACTGTTAACATTCTCTGCAGATGGTTCTGGTTGTACAAACTAGATCACATACAAACGGATCAGCAGCCATTTGCAAGCATGACACTATGACTTGCTAGTTTTGATAGAAACATATTCGACAATAGGGAATACGAATTAGAAAATTGGGGGCGGAAATGATTTTTTTTTCCTTGTCTGTTTCCTTCGCATAGGTTCATATGTGTGTGCTTACTGAACTTTTATATCTGAAGTAACATGCTGGTTGGTTTGTTACTTAACACAAAATGTAAGCTTGTTGCCTCCTTTGGAATGTTCCAATCACATTTATTAGCTGTTTCCTCCATTAGCTCACCGTTATCTTGGCAACACTGAAGATTATCTCTGTGCACCACTACGTTTATGGAGAATGATTTGCATGAGAAGGGGTAGGTATCCACATGGACCACATCTATATTTATGCATATATTTGCATTGAGCCACCCATGTTGCAATTGATCGACTGATGTTTGTATATGGTTATTGTCTAGATCCTTTGATTTTGTGCATCTAGAGATTATTGCAAGTGCTTAACAAGGCTTAAATAGAATTTGACTTATACAAGCATGATGTTTATGATAATGACTTTCTAACTGATCACTATATTTTTTTCACTATTCATCATCCATTGTCCTTACGAAATGAGCAAGTAGATATTGACTAGTGACCATATTGAAAAGGCACATGGCTTTTTATTATTTTATATCCATAAGGTGTTAGTAACTGAAGAATAATGATAAATTCATGTTTTATACAGATAGAGTAGTGAGTAATTTATTTCATTTTTATTAAATATTATTTGATGAATATTTTTAGTTAGGGAATGTTAGACATATAAGCAATGATTCATTTTCTGTTCGTTCCGTCGCTGCAATTAGAGGAAGTAATTATGATGGAACCTGCACTTAGTATTTGAAGGCATAGATCGAATCCTGGGCTTAGACACCACACGAATTTCGTTCTTTAAATCCAAAGAATTTATTGAGAAATGAGGATGAAAAAATAATTTTAAAATTCAAGTACAATTTACTACATCCCTCTCCAAAATTTTATCCCCGATTTAAATACTATGCTTGATTTCTAGCCTTTCCAATAAATTCCTCGATAAATAATTGCTCCGGGGAAAAAAAATTATGCATCAAGTCCTAAAGTGGTAGTACGAAGTGCAGGTTTCAAGATAACTGCAGCCAATTAGGAATTTTTCTTTTTTATATTCTTTAATGTGCCATTCCTGGTTAAAGATGACATTTGATTTCACAGCAATCTCAAATACTGTGAAATGAAATAAGATGGAATGCACCCACAATATTTTGGGTTTCTTCAGCTTTTATTGAGGCTTTGGTTAGATTATTTGGGAAGTCCAGTTTTTTAAAGCAAATGCCTAATATGGATTAGGAGTGTTTTGAGCCCATGCTTTTCTACCGTAAAGGCTATGGAAGTCCTTGAGATGACGAACACTTCTAGCATTTCAGCTATCAGTAACATTAAGATGAGTGGTTATCTAGTCCTTTTGATTGGCAGAGAGGTGGGCTAATGAGAATAATGCTGTTCTCCCTTTAGTTTATTCTTTTCAGTTCTATCAATCAAACATGGCATAGGTTTTCTCTATAGTTTCCTTGGATTTTAAAAAAAAATAAGGAAATTTTCTTGAGGATGAGTTTGTTATTGCAGCGGGGGTCTTTTAAAGCTAAATGGTGGGTATATCCCCCGAGTTATATTAAAAAGTAGTTTAGGAAACAAGCCAATACAGTAGCGATGTACAGTCTTCATAAATATAAGACATATATAGAAGTCCTACTTAGAGACAATAGTACAACAAGTGGCATTAAAACCATAGGGAATGGCCAGACTTTGAGAGAAGTATAAATCTGCGGAGGGCATGCAGTCTCTGATGTAAGCATATGTGAGATGCTAGCCGAGCCCGTCACTCTCCCCGAGTGAATATGGAATGTCCCCACGCTCGTCAGCAGTGGTCGCATCTGGATTCTTCCTCCTCAGAGAAATGTTGCTTCTAGAATCCAAATGCCTGTGTCCTCTCCCCCCAAGACATGTCGTGACATATATGATAAAAACAAGACATGTACTTGTTTTTTTGAAATAAACAAGACATGTACTTAGTAGCAGCATTTCTAATTGTTCTGTTATTTCCTTTTTTTACCAGACATTCCCTAGGATAGCTGCTATAGTGGATAGACATTTTGGCCTAAATTTCCACTGCCCTACCATCCCATAATACGCATTCCAAAGTGCCGGGATTGAATCAGGTGACCTTGAGTGCCTAGAGCGTAGACCTACTGCTCTTCAGATAAGCATAATGTATGAACAAGAGAAGAACCTCTGACATACATATAATTTCACTAGTCTT
The DNA here is from genome assembly GCA_036321105.1 of Dracaena cambodiana. NCBI lineage: Eukaryota > Viridiplantae > Streptophyta > Magnoliopsida > Asparagales > Asparagaceae > Dracaena > Dracaena cambodiana. The sequence goes on along the minus strand of JAYEPQ010000012.1, from coordinate 4,385,879 downwards.
ACAAGTTGATCGTTATGTCAATTTTTACTGCATTGGTGCATAAAAATGTACAACAACCTTTCCTGGTCTCTGATAACCTTCATAGAGTAAGCTTTGATTCTTTGTTAGCTTAAAGCTAGACTCTTATATAGCACTATTTTCTTCTTCTGTTGAGTTTTTGCCATTGGATGCAGGCATGTGTATTAGATATTCTAACGAGTATCTGTTTTTCCCCCTGGATTCTGCAGCATATTGTGTTGTTGTAGTTGAGTCAGCTGGTAGGCAGGTACCCATTGCATTCCTCGAGAGGGTTAAGGAAGATTTCAACAAAAGATATGGTGGAGGAAAAGCTGCGACTGCTGTAGCCAACAGCCTTAACCGGGAGTTTGGGTAATTATATTGTTCTTCCAGACATTATGCCCCCAGAGAAACTGCTGTCATGCCCTGGCGGTAATTATATTGTTCTTCTAGACATTAGTGCCTGACGTTGATGACTCTTGGAACTATTTATTGACATCAATTCAGGTCAAAATTGAAAGAACACATGCAGTACTGTGTGGACCACCCGGAGGAGATTAGCAAGCTTGCAAAAGTGAAGGCTCAGGTATCCGAAGTCAAAGGAGTTATGATGGAAAATATCGAGAAGGTAAAACTTCATTGCTCTGGGTACTGTTAGTCACCATTGTAGTAAACTGTAAATTCGGAGCATATTTGGATTATTATTTAAAAACTGTTTTAACCTTGCGTGCTATAGGTGCTTGATCGTGGAGAGAAAATCGAGCTCCTAGTTGACAAAACTGAGAACCTTCGATCTCAGGTTTGCAATAGTTTCCTGTAATTTCATGTTTATGCCGGTGACTGGGCTGAAACAGTACATCGTACATCCCCCACCCAACAACAGAAAAAACCCCGCCTCACATTTAAACGAGTGTGGTATTTGCATTTGCAGGCACAAGATTTCAGGATGCAGGGAACGCAGATGAGGAGAAAGATGTGGTTTCAGAACATGAAGATTAAACTTGTAGTGCTGGGCATCATCATTGCTCTAATCCTCATCATCGTCTTGTCTGTTTGTCATGGATTCAAATGCACATAAATCTTGCTACAGATATGCTCCTTCGATGATACCCCTTGTGCCAATCTCTTTGTCTGCTCAGTGCTGCTGCTGCTGCTTCGGCTACTGCTCTCGAAGTATAATCATATTTCATTTAATATCCTTTTCTAGCTAGTTTCAGCTGTATCAGTAGGTTTTGTCTCTTAGTGATTCCTTGGTCGTAATTTGTACTTTGATCAGTTTAGGGAGGTGTTCTCAATTTTCTTGAATGATATAATGTTTCATACTCGATTGTGCATTGCCTCTTCTGATAATACCCAAAAGTTAAACATACGTTACTGGATTTTAAATTATTGGGATAGAGCTGTATACTCTGCTGAAGGTTGGAGGATATTACCGTTGGGTCTATGCAGTCCAGGTTCGTGGCAATTCCTGGGCCAGAACAAAGTATAATGAGCCAAAAGAGAAGGAAGCAAGAGTGATGCAAGAAGCAAGAGTGATGCAAGATGAAAGCAATTTAGGGTTTGTGGTAGAGAAATTAGGGAAGAAATTAGAATTTTGGAAATAAATTAGGATGTTTGTGGTGGAGAAATTGGGAAGAAATTAGAATTTTGGAGATAAATTAGGATTCGGATTTCACGTCCAGGTGAATCACACATTCAATTTTTCATGAATCATTCAAGGTTTTCATGAATCATTCAAGGAAAAATTTGATAAATTAAATCGCATGCTCTTAAAAAAAATTATATTTTATTTTATATCATCAAATTAGGATTTTACAAACTATATATATATAAAAGTCAAACGCAACAGGATAATAACAAATCTAATAAAATTCCTAATCCAATTTAATCAAATTTAATTAAATAACTAATTTTATCTATATTATTGAATGGTGATAAGAAAAAGTCAAGTATCAACTGAAATTGGTCAATCTTTTCAAATTGAAATCTATTGCTTCTGTAGCTAAGAATTCATGTACTTCGTCATGTACCTATACAAGTGTGCTAGGTCTCAAAGTTCTCTTCATGAACATGATTATTGAGTGTCTCTGTAGTTGGTTCCGATAGAAAAATTGGATCATTAGTTTCTAGATCTGGAGTAAGCTGTATGTTGAACTTTGTCTTATCACCTAAAATGTCGGAGTGAATATGCTGGTATTTGTAATCTTGGAAGGACACTGATAATCATACTGCCAAAATTTTTCATATGTTCAACACTTAATAGAAGAGTGTTCTTATCCTTCACACTTTGAGCATTATTTAAAGACAAAATGCGAAGGATACCGTGCGCAAAGAAAAAACTGCAATCATTTCCAACTATTTCCAAGTTGGATGGGATTTATACTTGTTGAGATACCAATTAGAAATTTCTCCAACCAACTTCAATTTAGAATAGTTTTATTTCTGCTCTGAAATCAAAAGAAAGAAACGGAAAAATTGGTCTAAATTGCTCTCCCAATTTTCATAACCATCATGGTGATTATAACCATTAAAATAGGGCATTGCATATATATATATATATATATATATATATATATATATATAACTCCACTTGCTTGAAATCGACATTAGTGTTGATGTATTTTTCACAAAATATGAATTTCATAATTCCAAAATTTTTAAAACAAGTTCAGAAAATATCAGAATTAAAATGTGTCGATTATAGCTCGAAATCTAATGCGAGCCGGGTTCAAAACAACTTTAAAATGGGAGTTTCTAGAGGGGCACACTATTTTTCCTAGTGCGCCCAGTTTTCCTAGTGAGCCCACCCTCTCTTTTCAAAAGAGAAGGATTTTTCTAGTGAGCACATTATAATCCCAAAAATACCCTCTTCTTCTTCCTCTTCCTCTTCTCCTCTCTAAACCCAACTTCTCTTCCTCATCTCTTCTCTTTTCTAAAATCAACTCCTCTTCCTCTTCCTCTTCTCTTCTCTAAACCCAACTCCTTTCCTCTTCTCCATTTCTCTTATCCCACAAACCCTAAATTTGTATTAATTCCTCTCTCTCTTCTCTCTTGTGTCTCAATCGATCTAAGGCCTCGCTGGTGTGTCCGAGCTCCGCCGTTCTCGCACCGGTCGAGCACCGCCGGCGCCAGCACAGCTCTGCCTCCTCTTCTCTTTTCAAATGATTCGATCAAGTTTTCGACTCTTACTCAAATTTATTACTATAAGTTTGTTATTGAATGAAATTTTGCTATTAATGAATGGAATTTGAGTGTGGCATTGACTCCCATTATTGAAAGTTGTAAATTTGTTGACTTAGCTAATGAAAAATATGGATCTTATCTTCAAAAATGGAATTCAAGTAAGATTTCACCTTAATTTTAATGAAATTTCTAATTTTGAATCTTTAAATTCATCATCCTATAATTTCTCTATCCATGCCTATTATTGAGTTTTTTTTCCTCATTTTTAAGGTCACTGTCCTTAACTGTTATTGAGCTTCATATCGTAAATGGTTATTTTGCATATTAATGAGAATGGTTTTAATGTCCTGGCTGTTATGTAGTATAATATTATTTTAACTGTCATGCTTAGATTAGTGAAACGCTAATTTCACAGTCGTGTTTACATATGTATACTATCAATTTGCAATCCAGTTTATCTAGCGCGATTATTATGTTAGCGGCTTAATTGTAGAGTATAATGTGTTTACTGATATGAATTTTATTTTGTATTAGCATAATAGATGTCGGAGTGGTTGAAATAATTTTACACCATCAACCACCTGGCAAACTTTGTGTCACTATATTTCTAGAGTTCAGAGGAGAGTAGTTATGCACAGACTAAGTGTCTATCCTATCATATTCCATACACCCAGAAGTATGCCAACTAATCCCAGTATAACCAGAAGTATATCAATGCAACTATCAAGTTCACATGCACATGGAAGAAGGTAGTGCACAACTTCAGAATATAGAGGAAGCCATCTCTAGCAACCTAGCAATCTCAAACGACCGATCTCCCTCAAACTTGCGAAGATTAAAGCCATGCAAACTGGTTGCACTCAACCAGAGGAACAACCAGAGGAACAAGTAGAGGAACAAACCACTCCTGATGCACCCGATACAACGAGAACAACTCGAACCACACGTTAATGTCAACCCCCAAGAAAGATACGGAGACAGTGATTAGTTTAGATTCTAGGTTCAATGATATCTCTAAATTTTTATTAGAGCCCGTAAATTTAATATTCAACTTTTATCATGTATCTTCATGGATATTGTAAGAAACTCAAAGACAATATTAACTGACTTTCAAGAAGATGAGAGTGTTTTTTTATCATACTTTATGATATTTTGATGCGGGTTTGTTTTTTGCTTGTACTCGATCAAAATTTTTTATTCTTGGATGTCCAGAACTTATTATGTATATTTGTACTGCAATCGAATTGATTTCTATAATTACATGTCCAGTACTTATTATATATATTTGTACTGCAATTGAATTAATAATTTTTATTTTAACGTTTAATTATTTGATTAAAAATCATACTGATATGGAGTTGTACAAGAAAATATATTTATTTGGAAAAATAAAATAAAGTAAAAAGAAAATGCAAATAAAGAAAATGCACAAAAAATATATTGTTATATGTTTCATCTAATTTATCTTTGAATTGGAATGAAATAGTGACTAAGAAAAAAAAATGTTTGAGTCCGAAATTTAATTAGATTCGTAATAGTTACATTTGTAATAGTTACATAAAAAAATATATTTATTTGGAAAAAAAAATAAAATAAAAAGGGATTTGCTATTGATAGGAATCGAACTCGAGACGCTCACATGTGAGTTTCGTCCGGACCGAAAGTCCGGACAGAAGCCCACTGTCCGGACTTCCAATCCGGACGGATATTAGACCGTCCGGACTGTCAGTCCGGACTTTGAGTTTTTTTTTGTTCATAATTTTTTTCAATCCGCACAGTTTCTAGGGTTTTTGAGTAAGCAAAAACCTAATAAAATCAATTTTCAAATTTAATTTGTGAGATAATTTAATATAGGAGAAGATTTGATAGAATAGTTTTGGGTTTTAGGTTTTTTTTTTTTTTTTTTATCTGTAGTTTTAGAAGAAAAGGAGAATAGAGGTTGAAAAAAGTGCATTTTAGCGCAAAAAAATCGATGACAAACTTGTAATATGTATGAAGTTTTTAAGTGGGCTCACTAAGAAAAATAGTGTGGCCCTCTAGAAACTCCCCTTTAAAATTACACTCAAATTCTTAACGGGTCTGTTGCTGCGGAGTCACTATTGGGTCAGGCACAGAATTTGCTTTGAAAAAAAAAGTTTTTTTTTTTCTTGTGAAAGCGATTGGCTTGATCTGGGGAGTTTCTAGAGGGGCACACCATTTTTGTTAGTGAGCCCACTTAAAAACTTCATATATATTACAAGTTTGCTATCAGTTTCTTTGGATTAAAATGCCTTTCTTCAATTCTATTCTCCTTCTTTTCTAAAACTATAGATCAGTTAAACCCAAAAAAAAAAAATCTAAAACCCAAAACTATCTATCAAATCTTCTCATATATTAAATTATCTCACAAATTAAATTTAAAAATTGATTTTATTAGGTCTTTATTTACTCAAAAATTCTAGAAACTGTACGGATTGAAAAAAAATTATGAGCTCAAAAAAACTTAAAGTCTGGACTGATGTCCGGACGGTCCAATATCCGTCCGGACTGGAAGTCCAGACAGTCGGCTTCTGTCCGGACTTCCAGTCCGGACGAAATTAATTCGTCCTGATTTTCTCACTGTCCGGACTTCTAGTCCGGACAGTTATAAATAATTTTTTTTTTGTTTGATTACTCATGAAGTTGTTGTAGCATAGTGATGTGCATTCCTATCTGACATGTGAGCGTTTCGGGTTCGATTCTTGTCAACAGCAAATTTATTTTATTTTATTTTATTTTCTCAAATAAATATATTTTCTTGTGCAACTATTACAAATGTAACTATTATGAATCTAATTAAATTTCGGGTTCAAACAATTTAACAATTTTTTTCCTTAGTCACTATTTCATTCCAATTCAAAAATAAATTAGATGAAACACATAATGATATATTTTCTTGTGCATTTTCTTTATTTGCATTTTTTTTACTTTATTTTATTTTTCCAAATAAATATATTTTCTTGTGCAATTATTACAAATGTAACTACTACGAATCAAATTAAATTTCTGACTCAAAAATTTTTTTTCCTTAACCACTATTTCATTCCAATTCAAAGATAAATTAGATGAAACACATAATGATAGGTTAATCATTTAACATTAGCAACCTAATCATCACTGGAGAAACCAATTAGAAACCAAGAAAGTAAAAGGGGACAATAAAGCACAAAAATTCATAACAATATCTATAATAAAGCAAAAACAAAAGAAGTCTATCATAAAGTCTATCAAAAAAAGTTTATAACATATCTATAACATGTTATATGTTTTTATCTTCGCAAGAGTATTAAACAATACCCATGCCGCTTCTTGAAGACCCTTTTGTTATAGAAACCTATTAGATGAAGACAACAAAATATAATTGCATCTAAGAATTGATTATGCAAAAAACACAAAGAATTTATTCATCTCTCAAATTTGTACACAAAGTTTATCTCTTTCAAACTAGAGATTTCATTAATAACACATAAATACGAAACTCAAATTCAAACAATAATGTAAATTCATATAATGACAATCATGAACGAATTAGTCTATTATTCGATATATTGACCCTTCAAAATTATCTTCAGAGCATCCTGAATCATTATTACTTTTCTCTTGCCTTGCACTTTCATATCTGAGCAGATTAGGAGTTTCTAAATTGAATTCGGGATTTACAGCAACTTCATTTTCTCTCTCGTATCGGGCGACACATTGGTGGCGAGATGTTGCTTTCTTTCTCCTTAATCAGGCAGTTGGTCGTACGCGAGATGATTCTACCGAATCCATCTATGGAATACAAATGTAATAATATTAATACGTATAATTTCATTCATAAATGATAGTTATTATAACAATGACTTCTCTATGTGTAAGTAAGTAGTTACAGAATTACATCTGGTACAAATATCAAATTTTGTCTAATTTTGACTTCAAAATTTTGTCTAATTTTGTCTAATTAACCAACCATTACGACAATGCTAGAAACTTCAAGACATATTAAAATTTACCATTACTGTCCACGATTGGAAAATTAATGGAATTTTGTATTTTTTATAACTAGCATTACAATATTTAATTTTTCGAATAATAATAATCACAGTATAAATTTCATCTATGATCAAAAATCCTCCATCTCAAAAAACCCAATGCTCCATCAATTTTATTATCAAAACCCCTCCATCTCCCAAAACCCAATGGAATTTCGCATATTTTACAACTAGCATTGCAATACTTTATTTTATTATTAATTATAATCAAAATATAAAAAAATAAAAAAAAATTCTACCACCAAATTTGCTACCTCCTAGCCTCTTTCTCCTCTCCAACCCAACAAAATCACCAAACTCAAATATCTGTTTGATTCAAAAATTAAAAAAAATCAAAATTTAAAAAAAATTACTAGATCAGGAAATCTCACCCACCTCGACCCAAGAAACGGAGGCGGCAGATTGAAATCGGCGGCGACAGCGAGAGCTCGGCGGCGATGGCTTTAGCAACGAGAGAGAGGGAGATTTGGAAGGAGGAGGAGGTAGAGAAGGGAAAAGAGAGGATTAGGAAAAGTGGGAGGGGAAGGAAGTATTTAGGGTTTTTGGGTTTGGGCGTGAGAGTTAGGGAGAGCAATGAGAGAGAAGAGGGAGAAAGAAGATAAATATGGGAGAGATGGTATTTTTGGCATATTTAGTGTGCTCACTAGAAAAATCCTCATTTTTGTAAAGAGTATGTGGGCTCACTAGGAAATCTGGACTCACTAGGAAAAATAGTGAAACTCCCCTTGATCTGCGAGTTCTCCGAAGAAGCGAAGGTGGAAGATGTCGGCCTCGAGCTTCGGGCGTTCCTTAACTCGGTGGGGCGGCGGATGAGCGGAGATGATGGCTATGGGCAGCGATTGCGATGAGAGTTTGCTGATGGTCGTTTAGTGGGGTTCAGAGAGTTGGACGATGACAGGACTGTGGCTGGAACTCTTGAGGTGGAGCGGTGATGCTGCTACTGGCGTTGTGTTGCGGCGAAGCCGGAGGAGAGGAGTGGGAGTCGGAGGCATGTGAGGTGGGGGAGGAACTGGTGCTAGTTGAAGGCGGAGGAGCTCACCATTTTACAAACCATAGAAAAATTTAGATAATTATAAATCTAACCAAATTTCTAATTCAATATAATCAAGGGATATTTACAGATATATTCCTTAAAGTTTTATAAATTATAATTTAGTCATCTAAATCTATTACAATTTAGTCCTCCAGTTTATATTTTGCCCCAATTTTTTCGTTTTACCTATGATTTCTTTCACTCTTCTCAGTTCCTATTGAGTTCCCTCTTACTCTTCTATTCTCTCTCTATTTATTTATTAGATTCTCCCTCTCTATATTGAAACCAAATATATTATTCTCTACTAAATATATTAAACCTTTAAGTCTCAATATGAATTCCTTTATTGAGTTCTCTCTCTATATTGGATAAATTCATTTCTAGGTTTAATGCATTTAGTGGAAAATAATACATTTAGTCTCAATATAGAAAGGGAGAACCCAATAAATAAATAGAGAGAGAAGAAAAGAAGAAGGAAGAACCCAATAAGAACTAGGAAAAGAGGGAAGGGGGAATTAAGTGAAATCAGGAATAAAACAGAAAAATCGAACCAAAATATAAACTGAGGGACTAAATTGTAGTAACTCGAAGGATTTGAGGGACTAAATTCTAAATATAGAGATTTGGGAGACTAAATTATAATTTATAAAGATTTAAGGGACAGATCTGTAATCAAATCCAACTATCACGAATAGTTATTGTTTGAATTCAAACAGGAATTTACTAACACAAGGTTACAACAAGGATTTCTTAACGTGGGTTTATTGCAGTTTCAAAAGATAATTGCAACCCAACTTGCGTTAAACTCTCGCCTTGCACCGGCGCTCCAACGAACACACCACTGAAAAAACAGTACCTCCTTGGCATGCGATGCTCATTTAACTGCTTGCCATTAGATAATAATTGATTGCCAGTGCCATCATACAATTCTTCCTCGAGTTGGAGACATCCAGTAAAGCTCGAATTTGATTTTTTTTTTAAAAAAATACAGAATTTTAAAACCATAAACAATACCACGAGGGAAATGGTTTCATAATTACATTACAAAGTGAGTTGATAGGAAGACAATGAATATTGCATGCCTTAGGTACTTTCAGCAACCATGGGAAACAACCAAATAAACAAGCCCCAGCCAAGGATCCATTCACATAGAGAAAACACCAGATAAAACCCTCGTGAGACAACAAACCTCACCCTCACATTCAACGACTCGGGACGGACGCAAAACAAGTCCTTGGATAACTTATATTTCCCCTAAACAGAAACCAAGCATGCATCCAAACAGCACACTTCCACCAACACCACGAGCACTTCAGTCCTGATTACCCCTTCCACGACCGCCCATCCTTCCCCTGCCCCGGACATAGCCTCTCCCTCCACCACCCCTGCCCCTTTCGTATCCAGCACCTGTCACACATTCAGACAAAAAATTTAGATCAGCAGAGATGGTACACTTTGCATGCAAGCAATACCGTGTTCCCAATAAAAAGAACAGCAAAGAAATTAGTTTAATTTCATTTTTTTTTTTTTTTTAGCATCAACAATAACTACCGACAGCTATAAGGTAACAAGAAAGTCTCTTCAGGTTGACCGGCACGAAAACAAGATTTTAACCTGACAACATAACTATCTATGTGTAAAGGTTTTATCATTTAAATAAACACGGTGATATGAACTCCGATTGTTCTGTATTTAAAGTTTTTATCATTTCACTACATTTTCCAAGCCAGGATAAATGAGAAGGGTTGTTGTGCTAGGCTATGACAGCTAGAATAAAATATTGTCACATATGAGCCAAAAATTGAATTTGTGGGACACACCCTACTGAACAACATGCTACATTAGAGCTGAGTCTAGTAAAAAGCGTGAGGGACACTAGTCATCGACCAAATGCAACAAGCCACGTTGACATTCTGATATGATGTCAAATGTGAGATAATTCCTATACCTTAATGAGCAAGTAAAAGTAACAAAGTTAGCTCACGAACATAGAATTCGATTAGCTTCGTGCAACACAGATTACCTTGTAGGTAGATTAACAGAACTAGTTGATATTATGGTTAGAAAAAGAGTTAGTATTTTGTATGTTCAACGGACTAAGTAGGTGCCTAAGAAAGCCAGTCATAAGACTTAGGGTTATAAACATCGGTATACGAGTAGAGATAAAAATCGTAATAGGATAGACATGATCATATATAAATAAATAATTACTTAGAAATGTAGTAGAGGTCTCTTCAAACAGTTACTTGGGAATGCAGTAGAGACCGGGAGGAAGAGTGATAAGATTTTATTAGTTTCTTATTTTAGATAGGGGAATTCTGAATGTTATTAGTGTCTATGCAAAATAAGTAGGACTTGATGAATACTTTGTTGATGTGCAGTACAACTACAAGAAATAAAGTGAGAAATGAAAATACTCTTACTAAGATAGGCATACCTTATAAAAGAGAATATGCGAAAAAATCGTCTACAACAGTTTGGTCATGTGCAAATTAACTTATAGATATACCAGTTCGATTAAGGGAGTTTATCAAGTAGAACAAGTTAAATGAGCATGGATGGAGATGATGCAAAAAAATAAGATACTAAAGGCTTAAACAAAGACATACTGCTAGATAGGAATGAGTGAAGAAGAATCATCCATGTGACTAATCCGGCATGATTCCCTTTTATTTCATGTAGCCTACTTCGAGTACTCGGGATAAAAAACTTAATTGTTGTTATTGTTGTCGTTGCTTGTAAACAACGTGATGGGATTCAGCTGCAGTAGGATAACAAGTGATAAGGAAAATTTTCAGTTAAAAAGAAGTGAAATGATTTTTGCCTCATTCAAGAAATGACAAGTAATCATACTTAAAACCAAAAGAGTTTTATGTGGCTGCATATCCTGATTCAAGTAATTACAACCATAGAATGACATCTTACCAAATACGACTACAGGAACTAAGAAATTTGAGGCTTACAAAAGGTTAAAGAAGACTACATGGTAATATAAAAGATGAAGATGTGAAATTTGAATTCAAATTTCTACACAGATTAAAAAGCATACCACGGTAGTATCCTCCTCTGCCACGCCCACCACCACGACTATAGTTCCAGTACCCACCATTTTCTATAATTAGAAATTAGAAAAGAACAAACCAACCATGTTAATAGTTTGAAAGGAATATAAAACTCAGAAAAAAAGAAAAGAAAGCCATCTCATTTTTTCTGGCTACCACCAGCTAACAGTTAAGTTTTCTGAAGCTATTTTGAACTAATTGTTACCTTGATATCCCTGATTGTTTCCATAACCCTGATTATATCCTTGATTGTTTCCATATCCCTGATTGTATCCTTGGTTGTTCCCATAGCCTCCATAGCCACCACCTCCATATCCGCCATACCCACCACCCCCATATCCACCTCTGCCGCCCCAGCCCCTTCCTCTCCCCCTACCTCTACCTCGACCACGCCCCCGGCCATATGAATCTTTATCCAAGAGAGACAGAAATTTAGCATGCATACTTAGCAAATACCTCTCACAAACATTTCAATCAGCAAGTGTTGCAAAAATATAAGTCAATACCTTCAGCAACTTGATGCTGTGCTTGCCTGGGTTGATGTTGCACCTGTTGTTGCTGATGTTGCACCTGTTGTTGCTGATGTTGCACCTGTTGTTGTGGTTGCTGCACCCTGTACTGTTTCTTTGGTTGCTCTAGAATAAGTGGTGCTTGATACCTAGGTAAAAACTTATGAGTTAGCCTAGCATGCACCTTATCACTACAAATTTTCGAAAAAGATGACTAGCACATTCTAACCCCATAGAGAAACCTATTATCATGGTGAAGATGTAGATGACAAAAGTACTAGTATTTACCCAGGAGAGTTCCTGTCCAGATCATTATATGACAGGGTAATCGAGATCATTGAGACATGGCGAGTCATCTCCAAACTGCATGGCAGGGCTCATAAAGTGAACAAACTTCTCCATGAATATTTGTTAACTGTCAGTGCATAGGGAGTGGATAGAGACTTACGGCACAAGGCCCTCCTCTATAGGTTCCCATACATCTGTAATGCTAGTTGAACTGATAGCGACATCTTGATATAAATTTGGGTTCCTTTTCTGTATTCAAATAGATCAGTTAGGAGCTCTTAAAAACTGAATACTTCCAAGCTTATGGTAAAAGCATAAGCCAGTTGTAAGCAACCTTTATGATCTCCGCAATGGCCACAGTTTTGCTGATCGCTTGCCCCATTGCCTTCAAGACAATTTCATTCACCTTTTTTTCCTGTATTGGCATTTGCATTACAAATAAATAATATAAACTTCAGTTTATATATCTGTTGCACAGGAAATAAATGCCTCAATACATCAGGTATAAGACCATACTGTCACAATATCAGAATTAGCATGTCATAAAAAAGAGACTTTCCTCGTAAAGAGGACTTCCATGAAAATAAAACAAGAAAAATAAGATTACTGAATGAAATGAATCCGATATATTAAATACTTTGAGAAGTTGAGAAGGCACTTTCTCTACAATGAAGGTATCAGCATAATTTCGTAAGGTCTACTGCAAATTGATAATAATAGATAGAAAAAAGAAAATCTAAATTGAATTTGCTTAAGTACTACAGTACATATTACAGACATCATAATATGAGAAACCGCCAAAGAAGCAACATCATACTATGAAAAAGAATAAACAGAAAGAATATAGTTTCACTGCTTTATAAGTTTAGAGGTTCGCTAAGTTGTTTAAAAAAATTTTACCAAATCTGACAAAAATAGATGGCAAGATTCCAGGTAACACCAATAGTTGGCAAGATTGTAGGTAACACCAATAGTTGGCAAGATTGCAGGTAATATCAAGGGAGCTGCTGAGGGAAAGCAGGAATTCCACAAGGAATTGGAGGTAAAGGAAATCAGCTAAGGGATCTATGGCATAATCAGTTTCTTTAATTCGAAAGAGATTGGTACAAAAACTTAGAGCTATGCTCAATCTAGAAGGAGTGCTTTGCTGTGGGTACTCAAATAAAAATGCAGAAACAATAAATAAAGGGTGAAATATGCAGATACTTCGTACATATTGAGATAGGATGAAATTGGATGGCTGACTGAATGTTCGAAATACAAACGAGGTTAACATAATTTTGATTATGGACTTCCGTCTTGCGTTAACAAAACATAAAACGCTGGTCGAATTAATAAGTCACCACTGGACTGAGCCAATGGCACAAAACTGAGCAAGTTTAGCATGAAATGCAAGCTGAGATAAAGTGAGTAAAGGTGCAATTCAAGAGAGGGGAAAAAAAAAATTGAAGATTAAACAGTTCACAGATAAATGATGGTTGTGCGCCTAATCCAAGTCATATCCAAAGATCCATAAACAGTAACCAGAGACCAACATAACATGGTTTGCTGGGTGCAGTCATATTCATTCTATAATTCTAGGCTAATGGCCTTTTAATCGAACCAGTAGGAGCTTTCGTATATGTTCACTTGCCCCTATATGAAACCTAGAGAAAACCTATAATCAGTAATCCTGCTTCTTAGACAAGTCCATGCTCATTAGTTTACTAAAACAAAAGATAAAGCCTAAATACATGTCTTAGTGTCGAATTCAAACAGCTAAATATAAAAATAATAACTTTCAAAGGAGTCAGAGACAGATTGTTCTAATAATTGTATTACCCTCGTAATTGGTTGAAACAGTTTAGATGAGACCCAATAATGTTGTCAAGTCATCTATGAACTAGATCCATTTGTAGTTTAGAAAAAAGAAAAAAGAAAAAAGAACAAACTAAAGTAAATAAACAAAATTCAAGATCATTAAACTAATTGGGAGACTTCGAAGTGCAAGCAGGATCCACTTTGTTCATATATGCATTTGCAAGAGTAGAAGGGAAAATTCCTTTAACATCAACAAGTCAATAATCACTTAACTCTTCAACTTTATTATTTAACATTATTATCAAAGCAACCATCAATAAAATGTCAAGTACAGAAGAAGAATTAAAGCATTAGTTGCAACATAAATAGAATGGATAGAAAAAGAGATAAAAAAGAAAAAAATATATATGTAAACAAAGTTACAAACAAGATATGCCAAGAAGAAATGGGAACAATTACAGATTATAACTTCCTATTGGGCATAATGTATAGGCCCAAACATGCACAAACACGGCAATTCCGACAAGGACATGACGCCAGCACCGCAAATTGTAAAAAATATATATACACAGATTTATGGTAGAAATGTCGGTGTTACACAGTATATAGCTCTAGCCAAAACAATTTACGAGTTGCAGTGGATACTACAAGGAAGCATTTTTTTTTTTCCCATGACGATAGTTTAAACAGGTTGCAAGAAGTTTGATCACTTAAATCTTTTTGTTAGCATATTCCAACGCGGGTGCTAAAGGACGGCTATTCAAACTTTACCAAGCAGAAATAATATTATTTGATTATTTAACTCATTTCAAGTCAAATATGTCAAGCTACACATCAATAAGAAAGATGTGTGCCAAGTTGCAACAATAACTGCTTGAGATATTTGAATTTCAATAAGAACATCTACTTACACATAAATCCACTATAATAGTGTGCCCCATGACAAGGCAAATCTACATAATATGTTGCAACATCACCACTTCTGATGCAGGGTGTCTCAACAGTCAGGATCTTTTTGCTTCTATTTCCACATCCAGAAGCTTATTTACTAGGGGAACACAAAAGCAAGAGGTCTCCATCATTATATGATGCAATATCACCACTTCTAATGCTGGGTGTTTCAACTGTCAGGATCTTTTTGCTTCTATTTCCACATCCAAAAAGCTTATTTACTAGGGGAACACAAAAGCAACAGTTCATCATTAAAATCAAGATTCCAATATGTGTATCATGATCACTGATGGGACCTGCCTCCCATTTTACATTGTTAAACCTCTAAAATTCCAGGATATGTATTCTAGTTAGGACAAATTTGGTTGGTGTTGCCACAGAACACTTCGTTTTCGTCTGAATCCTGCAGATGTTCTAATTATTCCCAAGCATTTGCCAGCTATAGAACAGACCTAATCAAAATTCGCATCCGAGCACTAATGTTCAAGTAAAATCATATAAAGTAAAAGAATACACATATGCTTACATCACTATACATGTGTATTCAAATCCATACAGCAAATATATGTGAATAGATACTTAATTGTAACAGGATGCTGCACACATGTATAAAAATGGCAAATTATTAACCAAAGCCTGCAAGCTCATAAGTTTGCCAAACAGTACTTCAATTTGAGACCAAACGGCCAATACCAGTCCATAAATATTAACCCAAAAAACACCTCCCAGAAAGTATACCTTAGAGCCCTGTGAATCAATCAAGCATCTTAAACGACTTAGGTCATATGTAATAATTTATACCTATAAAGAGCACAATCTCATCTGCTGAGTAATAATAGCCTCTTGTAGTAACAAGTTGATTAATTCAATACTAGCCTATATAATTATACTAGAATAACAATACAAAGCACAACTAAAGTAAATTAAAGAACTACTAATTTAGCATAATAATATGTAGTGCATTCAACAATATGTAGGACAAGACAAGTACCCTTTGCTGCACTCACATTTTCAAACTTATTATAAAATATAAAAAGACCTAACAAATCCTAGCATATTCAAGAATAATGAGGAAGAAAACATAATAGCAGCTAAGATGGTCAACAAGACAAAACCAGAATTCAGACAGGTAGAAAAAGTTGAGGCACTATAATATAGATATAAATTTGACAAGATTAGTACCTTATGCACTATTAGATTTTTCAAAAAAGAATAAACATTCAATGAAAAGGGACCAGACAAAGTTCTGCAGCCCAAGTTCTGCAGGGAGGTTGGACAAAACTTACAAGATAATACCAAAAGGCCATACGTACGATCACTGTATTGATCCATATTGTGTAAATGGTTCTTAGGGACTGTGAAGCTTTTTGGATGATTCAAATGCATAATGTCCAAATATCTCAAACAAGCTTCAACTATTCAAGCTGGCAGTGACTGGGGTGCCCTAACCAAGCATACCCTAATAATGAGGTGAGCTAAAGATGATTTACAGAACGGAGTCTGTCGGGTTCAACTGATATAATTGGGTGTGTAGCTGTTTTGAGATTATGGTGAGACAAGGGAAAAAGCTTTATCAAGCATTACCATTCAAATTATAAACTGAGAAATGATGGAACAGCTATACAACTGCCAACTGGTACAGACTTATTGTCCACAAACGAAGGCAGAGGGCACTAGTCTTGTCCTGGTAGCTCAAAAGCAAGGAGAGGGAACAGAATTACCAGTAAATAAGCCATCGGGAAAGAATTACCAGTAAATCAGCAACAAGAGAATAACGCAACTGATGTTCTCAAAAAGCACTCGAAAAAAGAAAAAAAAACAAGGCAGCATCCAATGAAGACCAATAACGATAGAAGAGTAGAACTCGTTTAAATCAATCCATCACTCATTAATACAGTTCCAGATACTTCCCCAGCTACATATTGACATGTCATTCACATCCCAGACACCTATAAATGTTAAAAAAAATTATTCACCTGATGGACACGTACAAGATGGAATATATTATACGCCACCATCTTGCAAAATTGTAGTGCTCTATTGTTCATTTTACAAAGTTATCCTTGCATATGTGAATAACATCCATTAGTTAAGTCATAAAAAAAATATTTATCTTTGTAGCAGTTAAGCATATTTATCTTTTTATCTCTGTCTTAATGTCCAGACACTCGAGACATGCCTGTCAAACATCCCCATCCATGTGGGAATATGATGTGTGTCTGTGTCTAAGAACTATAACCAGGTTTAAACTACATGACACATAAATAAGGACAAACCATAACTAGAAGAAGTAAACCAATAAGCATTTTTCACACTAAACTTTTCCTTATTATATCCTAAAACTACAACACATAAATCATTGTAGCTATGCTACACACAAAAAACAATACACATAGATAGAAAACTGAAAATCATTTCAAGACACAGACTCCATAAAGATTTTTGAACCAAGTATGAATCTGGTTATGAAACACAGATTGCATCAAGCAACTGCACTAAGGATGTTAAAATTTTTGAAGCTAAATATTGACTTTTTAGATTTACTCCATGAACCCATACAGAAGACAGAATAACGGTCTATTAACCACACTACATCATTCAGACATTAACTTTTTATTCTATTGAAGCACTTCAAGCCCAAGATTAATTATTGTTAAGCTACTAAATCTGTTAACGCAAAGGATTTTACAAAGACATAATAGTTAGGTCAAGGGAATCTTTACGGTACTAAATTTGTTAATTACAAAGATAAACAAAATAACTAGGCCAATGGATAATCAAAGAGTAAGTAGGAAATCAACTATACACATCTCCCCTTTACCCTTTCCTACATGCTTTGCCAAATTGATTGTTACACAAACATCAGACCATTTCCATTACATAAGCAGATATTTTCCATTTAAGCATGTAAATGAAAGAATGGCCTATAGAATGATGTTATTTAACCAAGTAAATGTTAAATTAAGTAACCTGACTTCTATTTTAAGCTAGCACCTTCTTGATTCTGCCTAAACACAATAGAGAGTGTATTTTAATTGTAGCATTTAACCCTCTAGCACAAGTTTGTCATGTAGAATAAAATTTTATCTAGATTACATTCTACCTGCACCTATTCTTTCCTCTGTACATTCATTTCTCTATCATGAGAGATCTATAACAAAGAAAATGTTTAAGAATAACCACAATTCCATAAAAAGTACAAGAGAGTTGAATATTGATGCCAGGTCTCATATCACAGATTCAAGAGTTTAAGAATAGCCATAACCAAGTTCCAGAATAAACACGCAAGTGTTAAATTATGATGCCAGGTCTCATATGACACTGTATGCAAGTCACGATAAGAACACAGCTTCAAGAGAACCATAGAAACTGTCAGACAATTGGCAATACATGCACAAAGTAATGATACAGGCAGGCAGGCCTGCATGCAATACACATGCAAACATATATAAAATACAAAAAAAAAACATAGACTACAATGACGAAAAAGCAGAAGGATATATCATTAATTACATGTACCCACCAGGAGCAAAGAAGAATCAATAATAGACCATGTCAGATTCAATGCAATAGTGTCAAAACAAATATGTCCAACTACTATGTAGTATTTCTGTATCATAAAATTCCTAGCAAAGAAAAGGAATAAAAAAGATTCTAATTTCCTACATACTAGAGATGGGAAAATATTTGTTAGCGGGTACATAATCTTTAAAAATAACAGAGAGCTACAGGTTTAATTTGAAACACAACTTGTCATGCAAAGATAAGCAGACACTTTATTTGGTAACTAAGGCTTCTTAATAATTATAATCGTGCATGAAATTAATGCATACAGTAAAGAAAATTGAAAATACATAATGGGAGGGACTTAAAGAGCGCATGCTTTAGGTGATAAGCATTAGGGATGAACATGCCCTCCAATTCCAACCAATTTGACCAACTTCAATCGGAATAGGCTAGAGTTCAGTCCTAGATCGAAGAGAAGGATCCGTCAGCCAGATGAGTAGAATAATTGGCCGACGGAGGCAATGAAAACACTGTCTAAAATGGTCAATTCGGTCAGATTTCAGCGATAACCCCTGCCCTCCCTCATGCTCCCCCCCCCCCCCCCCCCCTCTCCCTCCTGCCTCACCATCTCCCTCCCTCCCTCTCTCACATCCCTCTTCCTCCCTCTCCCTGCTAAAACTTAGCTCTAACCGCCTCCATAAGAATCCAACCAATCCAGACTCAGTCGAAGTTCAGTCGGATTTTGGCAAGCACGATGATTGAAGCCTCGCTCTCCCTCTTCGTCGAAAGTGATCGGAATTCTCGAACAATTGCCCCCTTTGACTGATTATACATCACTAATAAGCATATTAGTCACCATAAATGCCTATCACTAATTCAAGTCGAGATTGAACTAAAAAATATACCTTCGTAAATAGCAATTAATTAGAACACGTGATCATAACGTAATTTATTTCACATACAGGCAATTTATTTGCAAATGACATCATAGGCCCAATTGGTAAAGTAGATTGTCGAGCGAGATAGCGCGCTGGGAAGTAATATCTGCAAAGGTGATCAACATATGGACTCTTTATTCTCTTTTTTATTTGTGTCATAACTATTATTTTCCATTGACAATATAAAATATTGATGTTTGTAAAAGCTAGATAGACCTAAGAAATTGAAAGTTCAAGTTGCATACATATTATAACAAATTTTGCAGGTTAAAAGTTCCACCCCACTGCATCATAAAATCCAGTGTCACTTCAAATGGAAATAAAAAATGTGAAAAGGAAACAATCAAAGCATTTTGACACATATGCATATTATAGTTTTTTTTTTTCTTTTGCGGGTGAACCATTCACCTTAAATTATTACCATAAATTAATGTGATATAGAAAAGCAGAATAAAGGCAAAGAAAACCTTCAAACTGCACCAACATATATTATGTATTGACATAAATAATTCACCTCATGGTTAAACCATTTCTTTCCACTTATACTCTAACTAAATGGCTATGATAACATAGGAAAGTAATAGAAACTCTTTAGGTCCGTATTTTAAGGGGGAAAAAACAAAAGGCAGTAGCACTCAAATTGCATAGGCGCCTTCCTAATCAAAGCAGATTGAAAACCGCACCACCTATGCTTTTACAACACTGCTGAAACTCCAATAACATGTGCAAAATTCTACTAATCATTCGCCTTCCTAACTAAAGCAGATTGAAATTTCTACTTATCATTCGCCTTCCTAATTAAAGCAGATTGAATCACCACCTATGCCTTTACTGTTCTACAGCACTGCTGAAAGTCCAATAACATGCGCATGATCTCATAATTCATTCTATATTTGAATTAGTTACTCTACTAAGGCCCTTTAAACACCATGTACATCAAGATTTGGGTCCAAAGTAAATTAAACTATTAGAAGCCGATCAGTACACGTCTTTTCTTCCACAAAAAATCCCCGAAAATCACAATCAACAACAAGGGCATGGAGCCGTAATCTCATTCATTTATACAGCACCGTAATCTCATTCATTTATACAGCACAAGCACCAATACCTTCACACTACACTCGCAACTAAACACGACGACCTACAAGCCAAAACCCCAAAAACCTAGAAGTTAACCGCGCCTAACCTAAACAAAACTGCAACGCAAACCTAGCTTTTGCAAGGGATATACATGCAGTTCTTTTCGACTTAAGCAACCACAGCTCGCAAATTTCACACCACAACCAAAGATCACAAATTTCACACCACAAACATAACACAAACCCTAAAGCTCACAGATCAAACTAGAAAAACCAAAGACCAAATACATATTCGAATCAAACAGCGACAAGAAAGCAAAGAGAGAGGGTTCGAGATCTGATACCACGAGGAGGCTGGTAGCATAGCTGATGTAGTTGCGAATTAAGCCCTGGGTGGTGATTCGGATCTCATTCTCGTTAATGGCGGACTCGGGCCGCGGCCTCTCCACTCGCTGGTACCGATCCATGGCGGCGGCGGCGGCGGCGTCTGCTCTTCTCTCAGAGGAGGAGATGGAGTGAGATTATTTAGGGTTAGGGTTAAGTTTTTGGCGGTGGAGTCTAAAACCCTAGGAGGCGAGGCGAGGCGAGGCGAGGCGAGGCGAGAAAGGGGGCGCTAAAACCTTAGGAAGTGTTTTAACAGTGCGAGACCATATGACTTTGATATACGGATGAGAAATTGAGAGAAGGATGAAGGATTAGGGTTACTTAATGTATTTATAGCTTCGTTTTTTATTTTTCTTTTTATAAGGAAATTACATTCAGAGAAAAGAAAATTTGAAAAATCTTTGTTTGACGACCTTCTGGGCCTCGATTTGGGTCATGGCCTGATTGAGCTGGACCTCATGTTACTGTGGTTAATTTAGAAAACATATCAAGCCAATTCGCATTGGGCCTTCATGAGATCAACTCACCCATGTGTCCCAATAAACAGGGCATAAAGCCCAAGACCTCGGCCTAATAAGCGATTGAAGCCCACCTCGAAAACTCTCATTTTTTAAATTTAAAAAATAAAAAATAAAACCAAACCAAGCCCAAGAATCTGGGAATTGCAAAATCAAAGAACATGTCAGAAAGCTTTCATCACCATAATAATATCGACCATAAACTCTTTTAAAAATTCCAATAAAATTGTAAACGATAATGTAGCGCCATTGCAATTGCTTATCACAGAGCTTATTTAATATAAATTGACATATATATTCTTAGTTATGGAAAATAATTTTAGTTACTAGATATGGGTGCCCATAGTAAAAGTGGAAGAAGCATAATGAATACGAGTAGCATACCAGGTATATACTAGGTATCGTAGTAGAATACGGGGTATAATGAAAGGGATAGAAAATTCCTCCTATTTTTGAAAGTAAAGGACGAAGACAAATAATAAAATAATATCATCATTATTATTAAAAAATAATTTATCCATAAGAGAATAAAATAATATAAATAATATTTCTTTCATTTCCTAATACACTTGCTTTCTTCAAACATTAGCAAACCTATGTTTCTTCTAATTAGT
This sequence comes from Dracaena cambodiana, assembly GCA_036321105.1. Taxonomy (NCBI): domain Eukaryota; kingdom Viridiplantae; phylum Streptophyta; class Magnoliopsida; order Asparagales; family Asparagaceae; genus Dracaena; species Dracaena cambodiana. The sequence continues at coordinate 4,363,967 of JAYEPQ010000012.1, read as the reverse complement.
AGCTCAAATTTGAATGAATATAGTAAATTATTTTGTTCATTTTCTAAAATTAGGCCGAAGCTTGATTAATTTACTAAAGAATCTCCCGATAAATATAAATTTGTGAATCGATAATTATTATTATTATTATTATTATTATTTGGAAAACATAGAGATGTTGTCTGTAGATGGACTCACCGGAGGGTGGGCACTTGTCCCTCCTTAATTTTTTTTTTATTTAATTTAGTGTCTACAAATTTGTCTCTTCTCAAAATTTAAATATGTCATTTTCAAATCCAAAAAGTCAAGACTAAATCATATATTAAAATTTTCCACGGTCTGAAAATCTTTTATTTAATTTATCGATAGAATTTGAATCTTCTATCTCTTATGCTTGCTAGATGGTGGTCGGTCACCAATTTATATAACTTGTAGGTTTTTTCCCTCATTATTTCAAAAAAAAATTAAAAAAAAAAAACCCACTAGTCAATATTAATGTTTTGTACCAATTCATCAAATTACATCATACTAAAATTCTAATTTTATCCTCTAATTTATATTGCTATAATATAGAGCATTTTTTGGTCAAGAGATCGGCAACCCAGCAAAGGCACTCTACCTTCTACACTACTGACGAACTATCCGGATATCTCGACTCTCGAATAACTTCATCTCCTAATTCAGAGCCTGGGTTTGCTCTTGTTGACTTTGAAGGAGCAAACTTGCTCATACAGTTTAGGGATGTTCAGTTGGTTAATTGGTAGGAGATCAGAGTTTTTCGATCGAATCCAAGGATAGAAGCTTCGACCGTCACCGGAAAAATTGTCAACTGAACTCAGTCGAAGTCAGTCGTCTTTGAATGTTCAATTGGTCGATTGGTCGAAAATCGAAATTTTCCGATCGGATTCGAAATTAGAATTTTCCAACCATCTCTGTCAAAGTCGGCGGTCGCGTTCACCCGCTAATAGAGTCGTATGTACTGTCTAGCAAGAGAAAAATATCCCTTAGTACCGCATACAGCCACATGTTACGCTATTTGTTCTGCTAAAGCTACCAAACAAAGGTATATTAATGCTTGCAACCTGGCGATTTCAGACTGATATCATGGAGCTTAATTAAATTTGTGGTCCTCTCCTCGTGCTTCCATCAGAAGACCATAACTAGATTGTCTTTGTCAGGAAATTCCGAGTTTGGCTGTCGATAGAAATTCAATTTAGATAATGTTACAATATAAAAATATGAGTTCGATTAGAAAATAAAATAAACAACAGGGCTTACGGTCTTTAAAGTGAGAGAATGTGACACATACGAGGATGACCTTTGTTGTTAAGATCAATATACATAACAAAAACTAAACCTAAAGCATATGTATGACTAAGAAAATGACTAGAGGTAAAATATTGATGTTAAAATAAAAGAACAAATTAAAGAGGCCACTCAGCTAAGCATGCTTATCTAATGAATTTTAACGAATTTCTTACTTAAAAATAACTAGTTAAGATTACTTAATGAGCTCACGAAAAATCTAAATAAATTTATCACACTCACTTCCTTTCGCATATTTGCTGTAGGGCTAAACTTTCAAGGGTGTTACACTCTGTCCTCTTTTAGAATCTGACGTGCTTGTGAAAGTCACCATGCACTGCTTTCACATTTATGGCCTATCTAAAGTATTAAGTTAATTATTAAGTAAGTTTAGGAGAATACTTGCTTAATTTAATTAATTTTAACAATAAAAAATGATAGTAAAAATAAAATTATATTATATTAAATCTCATTACATTGACATAGTTACTCTATAAATCTCTCTAGAAATCATAAAAAATCCGAAAAGAAGAGAGATGACTCTAGCCGTCACGCTCAATTTATTCTTAATATTTTTTCCAAGAGATTTATGAGTTAAAAAAAAATTACATAAAAAAATTTACAAATATAGAAATTATAATTCGATAGGAAAAACAAAAGTCTATTTTCATTCATTTTCTGGTTAGTTCTCTACTTCTATTTCGTTCGACGATGCTTGTTCTCTTTCTTCTGCATCGAGTCAGTCCTTCAAGCAAACACGCATCTCCAATGTGTCTGCTGCATTGAACTTCTCCACTTCGTAAGCACTCTACCATCTGTGCTGAAAACAGACTCTGATGCTATAATTGATACCGAAAAGGTTAGTAGATCACGGATTTTGTTGAAAAATATAGGATATTTTTTTCCTGTAATTTTCACCAGACCAAAATATCAAAGGTTTTATAATTCTCAAGGGTCACATCATCTTCATAGTTGGCCATTTCTAAATAATAATGTAGTTTATTAAAATATGTACTATATTGCCTAGCCTTTTTTTGGTAAAATATGGATGATATTATTGGATTTCTGATTTGCTTAACAATTGGCTCCTTTGTAGATTGTGTTTTATCACCATACATATATCTTCATATTTATGGTATATAATATCTAAACAAATTTTAATATTATTAACTAAATCCCTAAATTATCTTTATAACACATATTTTCATGAAATAAATATATTAAAATTTCAAGTCCATCTAACATCCAACGTAGATCTGCAATAGTTGCAAAATATATAGTAAGTATAGAAAATTTCTAAAATATTTATTAAATTTAGTTTTCATGGGTTGAGTAATATCTTCAAGCATTGGGTGATTTTTACATTCATTAAAAACTGAACTAATTTCGATTAGATAATATTGTACAATATGTATAGTTGGGTAATAAGTGTCTGACAGTGCTCTAGTTGCATTTAAAATTTGTTTAAAAATTTAGAAATGCAATGCAAATGATGTCATTCATTAATATCTAAACTACATATTGGTAATTTCATTTTATTAAATATGTTTATTACATCTTTATATTGAATTGTCGTGTTTAACATTTTATATATAGAATTTCATCTTTTTTTATATCTAGAGGTAAAATTTTAGGTGAGATTTTAAAATTCCTACGTATTTATTTAAATGATTGTCTTTTCAGCTCACTATTTTTAATAAATAGTATTGTGTTCCTAAGTTTATTAAATCACTTACTATTCTTAATCCATCTTACACATAAATTAAGTATGCGACAAATACACCTAATGTGAAATAATTTTCCATCTAAAATTTATTTAGTAATATTTTTAGAATTTCTATTGAACCCGTATTTTCGGAAACATTATCGAAAGAAATGGAAAAAAATTCTGTTCCAAATGCCGAAAAAACATTAAGTAGGGATATGATAAATTATGTGAATTATGAGAGAATTCAAATTTCCTAAAGCCAATTATTCTTTTTTGTATACACAAATCATACCAATTTTGATCCATATAGTGGGCTGTTACACATAAATAATGACAACTATTTAGGGTCTCCCAACAATTTGCGGTTATTACTACTCTAAAAATTAAAGATGTTAAAATAGCAATTAAAGTTTTCCTCCTATTATTATATATTTTAACTATGTCAGATTTATATGTAGAATGTGTGACTTCTTTTAAATTTGGGAATAAAATATTTTCTAATAAATTTTTATAATTTTTAATTTTCAGATATAGAATATGGTTGTTCGGCATGTACTATAAATATTGCTAATTTTCTTTTGTGTTTATAGGATTACATTTAAAAGTTTCTAAAGGTCCTCCATAGGTGTTTATTTGTATTTGTTGTGATTCATTTGGTGGGTGTGTTTTATCTAGATGTCTTTTAAGGTGACTCATTCCACTACCTAAAAGGAATGAGTAGATTTTTTTGACAATATTTACACCTAACTTTTCTAACACTGTTTTTCATAATTTTTTCAAAATATTTTTCATATGTCCAATCTAAAAGTCCTACCAGGGGTGATTGTTTGGATTTCAGGTATGGTTGTTTCGGTTAGTTCTTCTTTGGGCATAGAAAATGGTACTTGAGAAGGATATTTTGAGGGTTGGTAAGGGTTTGATATTTTTCACTTGTTAAAAAGGAGAAAAAGAGTCCGCAGCTTGAAAGAAAGAAGCGTCGGACTAGTATAAATCCATTTCAAAAAACCTCAAAAAAATCGAATAAAAACCTTGAAAAAATTGAATTAAAAAATCGAATAAAAAAACTTCAAATTATAAATACCTTTTGAGCGGTGAACCACTTGAGAAATAGAGTAAAGAGATGAGTACTAGATGGAGAAAGCCAGAAAAGTGAAGAAAAACTTGCTTGAGAGTTGAGGCGTATTTGAATCTTGATGTTGAGTCTTACTTTTTTGAGACTTCTTGATCACTTGATACTTACTTGAAATTTGATCGAATGTGGTAAAATTTATTTGGAAGAAATTTTTTTTTAGAAATTTTTTAGAGTTTGAGGATTGAGAAGAGTTTTGAGAGAATGAATTTGTTTGTGTGAAGAATAGAAATAGAGGTGATGGGGGTTATTTATAGGGAAAGAAAAGTTTTTTTTGCCAAAAAAATTGCAAAAACCCCCTCCCAACGGCCATTTTGACTATTGAGGGGAAAATTTGCAAAAAAAATTGCAAAAATTCCCCAACGGCTATAAAAATAGTCTGTGGGGGCTCTGTGCAAAAATTTTTTGCAAAAAACCCTCCTAACGGTTATAAACAACTATTTAAAAAAAAAAAAAGTAAATAGTCGAGCCGAGCCCTGTCGATGGTCCGGGCAATCTCAGCTCTGGCACAGCCCGAGCCGGAACCGACACGGCTCAAACCAGCCGTGCTGGGCACGTACCGGACCAGGTGTGTCTAACAAGCCACCCGGTCCATTTGCCACCCCCTCCTTTTATATAATTCGTAATAGGCTCGCCACCTTATCATATACCAACTTCACAAAAGGTCATGATCCATCATTTCCTCCAGCGCTCAACTCAATTAATTATGAACCTTTTATAGATTTCTCACTCAAAATGCTATCTACAATTACTTGAGAAAAAAACAACTAAGCCTTTTATCCTTAGTATTTGGGTTGACTACATGAATTAAAAAAGAATCATGTCGAATCGATCACGTTGATAATCCTTCTCCATTTATTCCTATCAAGTAATATATCCTTATTTAAACCTCTAAAATCTATTTCGTATCACTTCTATCCATGTTTTTTTTCAATCTTCCCTTCGCTCTTTTAACTTGTCCTACATTGCTAAGTTTCCCTCGTCGAACTGGTGCGTTTGTAGGTCTACGTTGCACATGACCAAACCATCGTAAGCGATTTTCTCGTATCTTCTCATCGATAAGAGTTACACCTAGTTTAGCATAAATATTTTCATTTATCACTTTATCTCTTTTAGTGTTGCCGCATATCTAGCGAAACATACGTATCTCTATTACACTTATCTTATACAAATGACGTTTCTTAATAACCCAACATATCTTATATAAATTTATATAAATGACGTTTCTTTATAACCCAATATTTTGTACCATATAATAAAACTGGCCTAATTAATAACAATCTTATAAAAAATTCCTTTCAGCCTAATATCGACAATTACTTGAGAAAGCTTATTAAAATATAAACTACTCTGCCACTTCATGATAGATATCAATTTTTTTTATTTTTTATTTGCTAAGTGTTTTCTTCTAGCTTGTTGGGTCAATCAATTCGATATCAGAGCACATGGCATGCAAACATTGCACCCACATGAAAAATATATAACCTTTTCATGGTGTTTGAATGGTTGGTAGATGGAAACCGATCGAGTTAAGCTCCCCCAAAGGGCAAGGAAATCGAAGGACACGCCATTAAAGATGGGGAGTAAAGCTCCTCTGATTTTGTCTGCAAGAGTTGGACAACATACATTAATTTATGCCTCAGACGAATTCAATGAAGGCTGCCTACTTGTGTACTCAACGTCTTGATTTGTATTTATTATAAAAGTTATGGAGTATATGGTTGCCCTATCAATTATGGATGTTTACTCGGTTGATGGGTCAGAAATTCGAATCCGATGATAGAAGATTTCGACTGTCGCTAGAAAGACCGATCATGGTCGGAGTCGAGCGAAATCGTCGGAGTTGGCAGTTGAGTTCATCTTTGTATACATTTATTTGGACGATCGATCTGAAATCAGAGTTTCCTGATCGGAACTGAAGGTAAAAAAACTCCAATCGCTGTTAGCAGTCAAAATCACATAAAAATAGAGTAGTGATATTCAAATTAATTGTTTGCAGAAGTAAAACATACGGTAATAGCCGGTTCGGAAAATATGATGAACAACATAAGTTTGATTATTATTTTTAAATGTTTTTTTACTACTCCCTACAAACCTTCGCCTCTATTATATTCTTTCTATTTATTTTCCCCTCTTTTTTGTTATTATTACTATTTTTTTTGTTGCATTAGATTTGTAGAAGGCTTGTAGTCAAAGCCCACAACCAACATAGTTTTATGAGTTTTTTTTTTTTTTTTTTTTTTTTTTTTTTTTTTTTTTTTTAATTTTCCTCAAACAAAGAGTTAAATAAAGTTTGTAGATAAATAAAGAAAAAAAACCGCAAGAATTCATTGAAGAAGAAGTAGCCTTCATTAATAACATGATCCACAAACTATTACAACACTGCCCTTAGAATAAAACTCTAAACGAAAACGAGAAGTTAACAATAACGCCATGCAAACAAAAAGACACCTACAAATTAAGGAACTACACTTGCAACAACTTATTTATTGACGGACTAAATTGTAAAAAAACACTCTCATGCAAGACGTCCACGTGAATTCCCTGCATGCATGCATGCATGCATGCATTGTCACTCTCACCTACGTCCAACAACTACTTACCATCTTGAAGAAGCCTTCAAGGAAGGAGCCCAGCACCACCGCCGGCACCACCACCAAATCCACCTCCAAGCCCACCAGCACCCCCGAGCCCACCAAACCCTCCAAGCCCACCTACACCACCCCCGACTCCCCCAAGCCCACCCACGCCTCCTACAACTCCCCCTAGCCCACCTGCACTACCAAACCCACCAGCGCCTCCAAGCCCACCCACACCACCAAACCCACCAGCGCCTCCAAGCCCACCACCACCACCAAGCCCACCAGCGCCTCCAAGCCCACCAGCTCCCCCGGCCCCACCGAATCCTCCGGCCCCGCCAGTAGGGAAACCGAAGGCCCCACCGTAAGCACCGATACCGGCGGCTCCGCCAACGACCGGCACACCGCCGATCGTTCCGCTACCAACACCGGCGGCACCGCTAATACCGCCGAACACGACGTTCTTCTGGTCGTTAAGACCAGCCGCAGCGTGATTAGCATTGTTGTTGCTCAGTTCCTTGGCCGATGCATGTGCACGGGCACGGGCATGGGCACGGCCGGGCTCGTGCCTAGCATAGGATTGGGCTAGTGCCAGGGTAAAAACGAAAGCTAATAGACAATACTTGGCCATTTTTTTGGGTCTCTCTCTCTCTCTCTCTCTCTCTCTCTCTCTAGCTTGCTCGCTGTATGCAAACAGAAGCAGCGATCAAGGAGTTCATATAGAGGGTTTGGGGAGGGTGAGGCAGCTGAAAGTAGTAAATAGCTTCATAACTATTTTGTCCGACCATTTTTTTTTTAAATAAAGAAAAATTCTCTCATTAACTCAAATATTAATTTTGATTGTCCAAGCGAACATTTACTGCTTGCAAAGTTAGCTAGCGGGAAAATGTGGGCCCGCACGAAGAGTTCTGATCCCCGTTTAATATGGGTTTTTTTTTTAATTTTTTAAGTTAATTTCCGATTTATGAGGAACAAGTTCGAATTAGATCGAAGTCTTGTCGAATATGAAATTTTCGGCCCAACTGCAAGTAACAACGTTTTACAGACTGACTCACTGAGAGGGATGAAGTGGGCCATATCCGACTTGAATCATAGGATGCTTTTTTTTGCATGAACTAGAAAGGAAGTAGTAGAAATAAAGTCATTTCTACTATTTCATATATTTATTTGCACAAGAAATAAAGTGGAAATTACTTCTATAATGGTGAGGTGGATCCTACGTGACATTTTTACTTTTCAATTTTACTTCACATTGATTTTGAGTGGAAGTAGAGTTGGAAGTAAAAAGTAATAATATTTTATTATTTTGCGTCTTCCTATTATTTTCTTTCTTCCAAAAAAATAAATATTTTATTTTTCTTTCATCTCTTCTTTCTTCCAAAAAGTAAAAAACAAACACTAATATATGAAATATGATACTTCCCCCTTATTATTTTTGGAAGTTATTTCTAATCTTTTTCCTTACTTTCACTACTTCCAAACACCCAAACACACCCTTATTGTGAAGATTCAGTGATTCTACGCATGACTCGGACTCATTGTTTCTACAGGCTAGAAGGTGTGATTACTGATTAGATAACTAATAATCAGGATTTTTGGGAAATTCTATTTACTCACGAACAAACTACTTTTAACACCCAGCTTACTCTTTACACCAACCTCCCATTTTGAAACATCACTAATTTACTTTTTACACCTATTTTTTTTTCAAATTTAACCCCCTTCCCCCTCCGTCCTACTTTCGTCTATAGAGACTGAGCCATAACATTCTCAGACTTTCCTCCAAATCCTGCTCCGTCGCCCGCCCGCTTCTGTTGCCACCCTCTACTCCATCGCTACTCACCGCCTCCAGCCCCAACCCTTTACTTTGACCAGTGAATAATCATCGCGTCAACAAAAAAAAAATAGTTACAATCAGTTGCAAATAAAAACAAATCAAAAACTAAGAATAATTTTAATTAATATCTTAGATTTGTCTTTAGATACTAATTGTATGTTGGATTTTTCCATTTGCTTCAAAAATTCAAACTCTAAATCCTAATTTCGCCCGTCACAGTGAAATCGAAAAATCTAAAATTCTTCCTAACTTTTTGAGAAATACGAATATAAAAATTTTAGAGAATCAGAAAATCTATGAATTTGTGAGATGTGTTTTTTTTAAGATTTAAACAGCACAAAAGATATTTTTTTGGGTTTTAAAGAGAGAATAAGGAGGAAGACGATGATAGTATTTTAAATTTTTAAAAAGTTTAGAGATTTTGAGATTTAAAAGAGTAACTTGGTTAAGAAAATGATTGACAACTTTATAACTATTTGCGAGTTTTAAATATACGTGTCAAGAGTAAATTGTCATGTCGTAAATAGAATTTCTCAGAATTTTTGACAAATTATGATCAGTCAGTGTACAGTTTTACCCTCTTTGTCAGCATAATTTTACTCTGCAGTTGAGGCGGAACCAACTGCTTCAATGTGGGTAACAGAATTATTGGTGTATTTTAAAATTATGGATGTTACTAATTTCAAAACCAAAGAACAAACCATATTATGCCTGTACATACTTATTCAAGGATCGAGCTGTGGAAACAACTCGTAAGAGGTGCAGGCTTCAGAAGATACATGCACCAAATAAAAATAAAAGTTATATTTTATTTAGCCCAAGAAACGGATATTATTTTGATTAAGCCATCATTTCTATAATTACATGTTTTGTAACCAATGACAATTTGTGAAATTGAAGATTTAGGAAGTATGGAGTTGAATTTCTTAGAAACTATAGAAGGAATTAATTTCATTGTACCTCATAGCTGTCTTCTTTGTAGAGATGAAAATGGACGGATTAAGACCCAATTCTTCGCATGTCCAATTCGAAATTTTAAGTTAAAAATAGGGGTTTTTACATATCTGTCCCTTAAAAATTAGAATTTAGTCTCCCAAATCTTTATATTTATAATTTAGTCCTCCAAATTCTTTAACTTGCCTCACTTTAGTCCCCAGTCATATTTTTAGCCCGAATTTCCTGTTATATCCTTAAGTTACTTCACTAATCCTCATTTTTATCTTTCTCATTTCTTTCTCTCCTCCCAGTTAATCTCTAAAGTGAAGTAGTTTAGAAGAACCCAATAAGAAAAAAGAAGAGTGAGAGAGGAGAAGAATGGAAAATGGAACCCAATAAGAAGAGGAAGAGATGAGTAAGAGGGAAGTGAGGACTAAAGTGAAGAAACTCAGGGTATAACAAAAAATTCAGGTCAAAAATATAATTGGGGAACTAAATTATAATTATAATTGGGGCCAAAAATATGGCTGGAGCACTAAAGTTAGTTATATTAAAAGATTTAGCGGACTAAATTATAAATATGAAGATTTAAGGGACTAAATTCTAATTTTTAAAAATTTAAGGAATTCCTTAAAAATAACATTTTCTTTAAATTTTCTAATTTGTATTTTTTTTAATATAGCGGATCAAAAATTGACCCGTAAACGCGTCTATTCTCATTCCTATCTACTTCCCTGCCTAGTTTGCAAGTTACAACTGAACTGAACCCACTGATGTCTATCATAATAAACCTAACAAATACAGTTGGAAGGCAGAGAGCAGCTGTACTTCTGTGGTCAGATCAGATAAGATAAGCATTTTCTTTCCATTTTGTTCTCCAAAATTAATCTAATTTCTCATTGATCATAAGATTTATTTTTTTTTTAAATAATAATGTGGGTGAAAATGGAGTTTATAATAATTAAGTGAGTCAGAGCTCATTCCCCAATTTACAGTGTTTGACTGTAGCGGTAGTCCTGGGAGGGCAAATATATAAATAATCTCTGTTGAATTGCAGTGGGAATGGTAAATGCCTTCCAACTAACAGCTACCTTTGTTCAGCTTTTAAACAATTGTACACTTACAAGTCACAGCTACTTGCTACAGTTACAGGCTCGGCCACTGGCCTCTGACGTCTGAGCATCATCTCTCTGTCCAAACTATTGAAACTTCAAAATTGCATGGCTACTGTCTGTTATTTTATCTTGGGTGGTTTGCGTAAAATTATGAAAGAGCATAGTAAGTATTATTTTAAAATATATGTTAACCATCTACTAATTTAATAAATAAATGATTGAGATAAATTTTGGATGGTATACTTAGAACACCTGTTTTATGAAAGATCAGCAGGTTCAAATCCGGCTACAAATATATAAAAGAACCAACCGCTTCTTATCTAATCAATATTTACCGCTCATGCATTGCAGTATCGAAAGCTACACTCAACCATCAGAAGGATAAAATGTTATATATGGTTCGGTTTCATATGCGAATGCATATGAATTAATTTGAAATGAAGAGATTATATTTTGATATGTGAGCACATCTGTCTCTGTAAATTCACTATCTTATTGGAAAATTGAGATGTAAATCGTTCGTAGGGAGTCAACTCAAAAATAAATAATTTAGAAAATTATGAGTCCGTAAGCTTGTGACGAAGAACAACTCATATCCTATTGAGTTATCCCTTCCTTATTTATTCATTTAACTTGTGCGTGTGTAAAGTAAATATGGACGGAAATGGAGGGCAGGTTGAATGTTAGTTTAGAAAAAAAATTAAGAAATATTTTAACTGCTCACTAATTTAAAAATTGATTAAGATACGTGGGATTGGATCTTAATTTATTTTAAAGAAAATATTTTCTATTATTTAGTTTGAGAGAAAATTTAAAAGAAAAAAAAATATTTTCTTAATAAGTATACGTTAAAAAACACAAATCGAACTGACCACTGATATGCATTGACACAAACTGAACTGACCACTGTTACTATTTCTTTTTTTTTTCTTCCATTTTCTTTCAAACCAAATACAATCGAACTGACCACTGATATGCATTGAAATAGAAATAAAATGTGGCCCCTTAACTAGTCAACATAAACTTTTACAAAATAATATAAATAATCTTCAGATTTATATTAGTTTTCTGAAACTTTCTTTTATGAGAACAAATTTAGAACAGTAGTTAACCTTTGAGAAGCAAATATTTTTTGCTATTATTATGTGGAAAGTTAATCCATGTACTTTTCTAGGCACTAAGTTTGTTTCTCTATATATCATGCAAAAATGGTGAAAATTGGATTGCATTTGGCATGAAGAACTATTAGAGGACCAAGATGGCACGGCTGATTATTAATGTAAATTTCACTGTGAATGGCCATTCAGAAATAAAATAAAATATAAACTTGTGTCTCGACTATAGCACATGATCTTAGAAATTGGCATATTTAGAATGTCCCAAATGTTTTCGTTTAACTCTTAGGGAATGAGATATGTGAGGAAATTGATATTATTTTTATTGTCATAAAACTACTTATCTTAGCAGCAAGCCAACTCATTTGTTCACATTTTCAAATTGAATTATCAACTTGGAGAAATTAAATACTAGAGTGGCTTATGAATTAGATTTTTTTTTTTTTTTTTCAATCGCAGCTGTTCTACTTCTCGTTAGGAAATTTTCAATAAATTTTAATTTTCTAGTTATAGATTTCAATAATTCTTTCTATATGTACAAATATTTGGGATTTCAATTTATCCAAAATGCAAATAACACCAGAGTAGTTTAAAGATAAGATAAAGGTTTATCTAAATGTAAAACATCCTTTAGCTTCGTAAATTAATAACATACAGCACTGGAACACATCCGCTTTATATTTTTCGCTTCATGCTAAGTTAGTATCCAATGCTAGGTATGTGAATTTACATTTATATTTCTGTTTGGTGGTGATCTAGACTATTCATTTCAATAGAAGCAATACAAATGACACTTGATAATATCTCCTTTGACAAAAAAATGCTTGAGCTACTTTTTCTCCTCGAGAGTTTTTGGTAAGTGAAATATTGATTGGATAACCATTAGTTGTCCGTTATTCTTTTTTCACTTTATAAGGTGAATACTTATAATCTCAGACATCTTCACCTCCCCCTTCAAAAATGCTGTACAGGCCCCAAAAGCACTCAACATACACTCCAACCCGACCTTCCCCTCTGCTGCTGCTAAGTATAACCCTAATCTCTACCCCTTATGTGTTTGAATATTTGGAAGTGGTGAAAGTAAGAAAAAGAATTAGAATTAACTTTAAAAACTAAAGAGTTGAAAGTATTATATTTTCTATAGTTTTAATGTTTTTTTTTTTTTAACTTTTTGGAAGAAGAAAAAGATGGAAGATAAATAAAATATTATTTTTTAAAGAAAAAAAAGATAAACAATACAAGATCATAAAATATTAATATTTTTACTTCTAACTCTTCTTCCATCCAGAATTCCTGTGAAGTAAAATTGAAATATAGAGATGTCATATAAGATCCAACTCATTTTATTTTTTGAGAAAATACGGTGGGTAGAAGCCCTCCGCGTTCCATTAACAAGTTGATAATAGAACTACAAAACATTTAAACCAAAATACACAACAGAGAAAACTAATTAGGAGAAAATAGAAGACTAATACAAATTAGTGTTCAAAAGACAACAAAGAAAACTAAAAAGTACAACATAAGCTCCTCAAGATCTTCAAAGAGTCCACCTATAAAAAATCCGAGGTCGTCTATCAAGTCTGGTATGACTATGGGGGGTTATCGCTGACATATTCCCCCGATGTCCCACCTGAGAGTTGAACCTTGGCCTCCTCCGAAGAGATATCTGTCCAAAACATGGTATCATGAATAATCACACGTAAATATGAGTGTAATGGACGTGCAGTAGAAGTAAAGATTCTATTATTTCTTTCACTCCATACATTCCAGCATAATGCTACTACTAGGGTTCTTGCCAAATGTGATTTTTTACCTCTAACACTCAATTTGTCCTCAAAACTAGTACATACCCCTGTGTTGATACTAATATTAAACTTGTTGGCACTGTTCAACCACAATTTGCTTGTAAAAGGACAATTCAGTAAAAGGTGTTCGGTGGACTCTCCATCCTTATTGCATAGAACACAAATATTTGGCCCAATCCACCATCTTTTCTGTAATGCTGGCCAGGTGAGTAGAGCTTTTTTAACCGACAGTCAGAGAAACACCCTAACTTTGGGTGGGCAAACAGTCTTCCAAATCCAAGTGGAATCATTCTGGATAATACCACTATCCTTAAAATGATTATATGTACTTTTGACTGAGAAATTCCCATCTTTGCTCCATCTCCATTGAGGTTGGTCCTCAATCATTTGATTAGGAGTAAATTCATTCAGGAAGGATCGTAACTCTCTACATTGTAGTTTTTCGCTAACAGACAATGTTTGCCGAAGATTTAGGTGCCACCTTCTTCTGCCCCACAACCTACTAACCTTGGCTTCTTTTTCCCGAGAAAGTAGGTAAGCTCGTGGAAATAATAATTTTAAGGGAATCTTAGAGCATCACCTATCATGCCAGAATGCTATATTGTGTCCATTCCCCAGTTTAAATTCCACACCTATCATTCCCCATTTTAAGATCCAACTCATTTTAGCCATGTAAACACATGAAGTAGTGAAAAAGTATTTACTTTCACTACTTACTTTCTACTCCCATGCGAACACACCAACACACCATAAGACATAAGACATGAGACGAAGAAGTGGATACACGTGCCAAAAATAAAATGCGAAACTTGTGGTTAAAACAAACTTTAACGGGCCCCGCTATTTGATAATTTGGGTGTGCCTATAGAATTTCCCAGGTGTCTCAATCCATGAAACAAAGGCCGGCCCATAAACCAATCTCAGGAATCATGGCCGAATGCACCACTGATGCTTTGGTGTGGTAACCCATGGAGAGTGTTGCCCTTAATTAATCTTCGGAATACTAATATTATAATTGCCAAATAATAATAATAATAATAATAACTATTATTATTATTATTATTTTGAGAGGAAGACGACAACAACAACAAATGTCATATTTTTCATTTCAATTATTATTATTATTATTGTTATATAATATTGTTATAAAAAAGTTGATTTAGAGAGTTAGAGCAATATTTTGTGAGGTTAAAACATTATGTAGAAAGTTAATATACGTATTTTTTTTTCTTTTATTTTTTTTTCTAATTGTTAGTCTATTACTTTTCGAGTTTGTTTTAATATTTTATCCTGAATCAAGCTGCATAATTATCATTATTAAAGAAAAGCATAATATAAACACGTTTCTGAATTCAACATATTAGATATATATTTGGAGAAATTGATTTAATCATATTATGTTTTATATTGAAAAATCGAGAAGCAAAGCTTTAATTATATATCTAATTTTTATTCAAGTTGTATCCCTTTTTTCGCTAGCTCGTTATTCATGTCAATAATTTTATTTTAGTTTAATATTTCGTAACTTAATATACTTGACATGAGTGGACAATAACATAGGAGTCTCATAACTACAAAAGTTTCTTAATTCTATTTTTGATAATGCATGCTCGTTCGGTTGCAAATTATCAAGTTTCTTTAGCCGGCCTAAGCATACATAGAGAGAGTGAAGCTCTTAGAAAAAAAATGTCATATTTCATTATTAATTGTATTGTATGTGTTTTTAAATTATATTTGTATTTCTAATTAGATATCTATTTTGGTGAGCTCAAGCCTTTCACATTTAGCCCCGTGTCATCCCCGCATCTTGCCACGTGTGTGTGTGTATATATATATATATATATATATATATATATATATATATATATATATATATATATATATATATATATATATATATATATATATATATATATATATATATATATATATATATAGATATCATTCTCAATTTGAAATTCCAAAAATCTACAAGGCAAAATGCAACCAACAAGAAAACTATGATAAATCAAAATACAAAAGAAAGGAAAGGATGCCTCAAGGTTCACACAATCTCAGAGCAGGTCAGTTTGTGAGATCATCTGAGATTGTGTTGGGTACTGGGCTCCCATAAAATAAAATTAGTAACAATTAACAATAACCACAGATTGAATGGAAAAAAAATGCCTTTTAACAGTGATTTGTGCGCAACGATTAGATATTAAATAATAGAGAAGAGAAACAAGAAATTAACACAGAGATTTTACATTTTACGTGATTTGACAGTATGTCTTTATCCACAGGGCGACAGCTCAATCTTCACTATATGAAAAAATAGGATTACAATACATATATATGCAAATCCTAATGATGTACGAACAACCCAATCCTTTTCCAGAATTAAGAGCCAACTCCAACACTTGCGTATGGAAAGCGGTTGCAATTGCTGCAAGCGGCGGTTTTCGCTATCTGGTTACTGTTATAGTTGCAATTATTTTTGTACTTGCAATAATTACAGTTGGAGGAAAAATGCATATAAGACACTTTTTTCCTCTCCTTTGCAAATAATGAAATATTATTGATAAACTGAGTATTTTTCAAACCTCTTTAAAAAATTTAAAAAATAATATTTGAAAACTTTTGCAACTCTAGTTATCACTTACAACTTTCAAATTGAAACGTAGTAGTACAAGTTACAGTAACTTTTGTTGCTACAAATGCAGTAATGTAAGTTTTTTTTTTTTTTTTTTTTTCCTTTAAGAGTGAATTATGAGAAAATGTAAGTTAAAAGGATGGTGACACAAGAAAAGGACTGAAGCTGATTGCTGGAAACAACCTAAGTTAGAGTCTCTCAGATGCTTTAAGACCAAGTCTTTGTTTTTCCTCCTCCTCCTCGATCCAATCAAAACAAAATTGCAACAAAAGAATCAAAAAAGAGGTAAAGAAACCAAACCAAAGGGAAAAGATAAAGCAAATTGGTAGAAGGAAGCCAACCCAAAACATCCTACTCTCTCTCTCTCTCTCTCTCTCTCTCTCTCTCTCTAACTCTTTATCTTTTCCTTTCAACTTTGCATTATTCCTTCACTAGTTTATGAGACATTAGAAGAATCTCTAGGGCTCATCTGAGTAAGTTTGAACAGTACTAACACTGCTCTCCAGTATTAAAGTGAGTGAGAGATGAAAGCTAAAAAGAAAAAGTTGGTGAGATTAAAAATCTTTAATTAATTGTGGTATTGCTTTAGTTTAATAAGTGCAATGCATGTCGAATCCCAACAATCTGTAAATCTTGAATTCTGATTGGTATGGTCGTATTAGGATACAGAAGTGATAGGAACTTTATAATGGTGCCAGCACTCCAGGTTTAAATCTTACTGGGTGCACATTTAATTGCAGTTTAGAAATAAACAAATACCGTTGCGTAAAATTAGATTTTAGTCTAAAATGAACTCTAAATCTGTAGGTTAGACGAGAATAACTAAAAGCTAAATTTGAATATATATATATATATATATATATATATATATATATATATATATATATATATATATATATATATATATATATATATATATATGAGAAAACGGAAAATATACCGGCGGTGAAGGAAGTTTCCTTCACCGCCGCTTAGGTGGCCCAATAAAATTATTACACGTGGTATCAGTTAAGAGAATTCATTTATTTGTTAGCTTGAATGACGCCCCGTGTTATAATTTTATTGGGTCACCTAAGCAGCGGTGAAGGAACTCCCTTCACCGCCGGTGTATTTCCCGTTTCCTCTCTCTCTTTGTGTGTGTGTATATATATATATATATATATATATATATATATATAGTAAACAGGAAAAACTATGTCATAGGAGGGGCTCTCTCCTATAACGCTAATGTGGACCAATAATATATTTGCATGTGGATAAAATCACATGAGCTGTTTTTAAAAAAAAATTCCTTGCTTTTTTTCAAAAAAAATCCTCCACATGCAAATATTCTATTGGTCTATCTAAGTGTCATAGGAGAGAGCCGCTCATATGACATAAGTTTTCCCGTTTCCTGGTATATATAAAAGTAGACAATTAAGCCAAGAGTGAGATAGAGTTGAAAGAATCAAAGAAAATAGTTGCATGCATGATGTGTGCTACTAGAACATTTCTTGTTCTTTGTTCCATGCAAACTCTCTTCTCCTTCCATAAATAGTACTTATCAAAATGATTCTTTAGATATCTTTCTCTTTACATGCAAACAAACATATCATTGCTCTTCATCAGCTCATCAACATCTCCTCCTCTTCTCTTTCTCTCTCTCTCTCTCTATATATATATATGTCACTTTGTCACTTTCTCTCTCATGCACATTTAAAAATAAAGGAAGGAGATCATGACTAAGTGGACTGCAAAAGATTGTGACTGTATATCTTTGTCAAGAATCTTGAATGTGTAGTTTTTGTGAGAGTGAAGCTTGCATTGTCCTCTCTTTAAACACCCCCCAAAACCACAACCAACAACTCATTTAAAGCAAGTGCATGTGGTTTGGCAAATGTCTTAGGAGAGTCTCGAGCTTTTTCCCCAGCTCATTGTTACATTCAAGATGAGACAACACCCCCCACCCCCATAATCCATCACCTAGCTAGACACCAGGAGCTCCACCTCCCCCTCCCCTCGCCTACCCGCTACGCCTTCCCCGGCGGCCACCCCGACTTTCCGGCCTTTCTGCAAGACAAATGCATGCAATTTTGGTCAGGCAGTGAAGCAATTCTGGCAAGAGATCATCATGTCGTGCTCAATTCAGGTGAATATCATCATCATCATGATCGTCAACAAACCATTAGGTCATCAAATAGACATTTGATTATAGATGAGAGTTGGCTGGTGGACCAATTCTCGATCCATCCAATTCAAAATTTTAAACTAAAAAAATAATTTTTTTTTTTTTTAATTCAAAATTTAGAATACGACGGAACAAGGGCCGGCCCTTTGATCCGCCCATTCTTATCCCATACTACCTTTGATTAAGCTACAATAGGGAGTGGTCCCCACACTAAATCTTGGTTCATGTTACCATGTTTAGGTCTTAATTTTCATTATTATTTTGTGTTATCATCAAGGCATTTTGAGTAATGTGGGTTGGGGGTGAGTAAAGTAAAGAGAGAGCTTCTTTTCTTTTTTGCCCTTCTTTTAATTTTGAACATGGGGGTAACATCAAGGGGACTATGAAATTTGTGATTGGGCCCATGAAGCCCCCCAAAACAATCCCTTTGGCAACTAATCAAGAAAAATCTTGCATACGAGGATAAAATATTGCATTGAATTAGTAGTTGCATGTTGTAGTTCAGGTAGCATGCATTCGTTGTTTTATTATATCTTATTAATGAAACGCATAGGACTTTAGCCCGCGGTTTTAAATTAAAATGAAAAACTATTCATGACTTCAAGGTCACTTTATCAATTATCTACTAATAGAACTTTCATGGGAAACTAAATACTAAATACGAAAACAATTTATAATGCATTCCCCTTTTTTCAATCAAACTAGCATGATCTTTCCTCAATTGTTCTTTAAAATGCATTAACATTGTCATTAAGAATTCACCAAGCATGACCATAAATGGAAAAAACAAATATTACACCAACAAACACAAATAAACTAAAGAGAGATGAAGAACAAAAGTTGACAAGAGAGCAAATCAAGTACCTGTTATGGATGGGATCAGGGCCATTGGGCACACTCCTCTTGATCTCATGCAGAGGGTCCAATTTCACCTGAGCATCTGTCGTCGTCGTTGTCGCTGCCGTCGTTGTCGTTCGAGAACTTGGAGCAAGTGCTGCTCTTGCTCCACCACCATTCTCCAAGGCCAAGCACACAAAGAGCCCAATGCAGAGGAAGCAAGCTATGGCTCTCAAAATTTTCCCACTTGCCATGACTCCTCTCTCTCTCTCTCTCCTCTCCTCTCTCTCCTCTCTCTCCCTCTCTCTCTCTCTCTCTACAAAAATGCTAGTAATGGCTTGATAGATGAGAAGGACATGGAGATGGGAGGGTCGTTGCAGAGAGATGAAGTAATGGGGAATGTTTGTTTTTGTGTGATATCACCATATATGCTTTATATATATATATATATATATCTATCTATATAGTTTTTTACTTGGTTTTTGTTTTTATTTTTTTGGTGGGGGGTTGGTGGTTTTGTTTCCTTTATCTTTAGAGTTGGGGGGATTCTTGCTGCGCTTTTGTTGGACCTTGGGGGTGCCCTCTGAACGTGAGTGGTCATTTTGAGGCCCCCATGCTTTCGGGACAGGGTGACCCCACAGAGGGCCAGCATACCCTAATTCGGGTGTTTGTACATGCGCACACCATTTTTCCTAAAACTTTCACTTTGTAACAAAATTGTCTCTAAAAATTTTGAACCCATCTTACTTTCTTCTTCAACCTCAACTCTTCTCTTCCTCCTTCAACCTGCAATAGTGACGACAGCGGTAGACTGGAGTGGATCTCGAGCGGCGCCGGCGACAGCCAGATAGTGCTGTGTTGGAGAGAAGATCTGCAGTGACCGGCCCTACAAAGGAAAGAAAAATTTAGAGAGAGAGAGTTGGAGAGTTGGGTTTTAGAGGAGAGAGAATAAAGGGTAATCTGGTCATTTTTTATGTGCCCACTAAGAAAAACTCTCTTTTCAAAAGAGAGGGTGGGCTCACTAACAAAAATGGTGTGCCCCTTTGGAAACTCCCCCTAATTCCTTTGCTCTTTTAGTATTGCTTAGCTTTGGCTTTTGTTGCGAGTTTTAACTCCCAGTTTGATTCACCACTGTGTTCAAAATGTTGAAGCTTTACTTGACAATTTTCAGTAAATGATCAACTTTGTTCCTGCAATGTCTTCAGTTGTCACTTTCATGCAAAAAACTAATCTACTTTAAACGCAAGGAGCTTGCATTTTGATTCCTCTTTAACTCAAAAAGTTTGAGAAGCACTTGGGCGTATCAATTGTATTGTCCAAATAAAATTGTTTTTAGAGCCTCATTTGTTTTCAATCGAAGTTTACAACCTCACAAGGAAAGTTTCTCTCTCTACCAAAACTTTAGTTATTTCTGTTTTACTCCTTCTCTCGCTTAAAATAACGCATTGCAAATAGGGATGGAAATGGACAGGCTCACAGTCAATTTTGGCATGCTCTATTCAAAATTAGAAGATTGAAACATTTTATTTTTGATTCAAAGTTTTAAAATAGAACGGACCAAAAATTAGCCCGTGAATGCTTCCGTTATCATCCTTGCTGGGCATCCATGTCCATGAAAATATGGTCAAATGGGTTACTATTATGCATATAACTCCTTAAATGAAAAGTTCTTTAACGTTTTGGCAAAATATCTGTGAAGTGTCGCTTTAAAAATGATGCATCAGCTTTTTTTGGTTGCAGCTTATATTTGATGGCCAGCTAGATTCATTCAGAATAAAATGGCTCCGTTCCCATGAGATATTCCTATGTTTTTGGTCTCCAAAAACGGCCCGAAGTCGGCCCAGGGTCCGAGGCAAGGTCCCATTGCCACTTCAAAACTGTAAAGACGTGTCGGGAGTTTCTAAAGGAGCACATTATTTTTTTTTTTTTTGTGAATCCACCTATCAGTGTATTTTTTGTCCAGGCTTTTTTTCGTTAAGTGGCTCACTAGGGAAAATGGTGTGCTCCTTTGGAAACTCGCGACATGCGTAGTCTCGTTTTTACATCAAGGATTTTAGCTATTACCAATTTGGAAAATTCTAAATGCACCCCATCTCTTTCTTAGAGAGCTCCAGTGCCTAACGAATGCCATAAATTTTTTTATGAATGCCATAAATTTGGAAACTCTCTCGTTTCTTATTAAAATGCACCCCAAATTTATAGATTTTAGTAAGGATTAAGGGAACTCTCTCCAAATTTATAGATTTTAGTAAGGATTAAGGGAACTCTCTCGTTCCATAAATCTTAGGATTAAGGATTAAGAATGCCATAAATTTGGAAACTCTCTCGTTTCTTAGTAATGCCATAAATGGGGATGATCGGAGGAGGAAAGAAACGAGAGAGTAATTATGGAAAAGAAATGGGGTCCACTCAGAAAAAATGATCCTATTTCAAATTTGCATAGGGATAACTAAGAAATTGGGACACACTAAGAAAAAGTTGGGGGCACATTTAGAATTTCCCTACCAATTTACCTTCCATGTTACTTCCAAGCAAGGCACTTTTATGTCTATGTAATATTCACTAATCCCAAGAAATAGAGTGCAACACAAATAATTTATATGAGTTATTAGTTTAATTTCATTATGTCCCAGGATGATACTGTCCGTGTCTACGAGTCAATTTTTAGTCCGTTCTAAATAAAAATTTGAATTAACAAAGTAAAATTTTTATTTTTAATTAAAAAATTTATATAGGATAGACTAAAATTTGACTCATGAACGCATTTATTACCATCTCTAATTTATGGGTATGTCAATCCGAACGGAGACAAAGCAGGAGCTGAATTTATTGTTAGATGATGAGGGCTTGTCTGGCCTCCTATTTATCTAGGGGTGATAAAAGACGTGTCGATTGATCAAAATTTGGTTATTCCTATAAAAAATTTTGAAATTAAAAAAAATAATAAAATATTTTTTTTTTATTTAAAATTTTGTATACGACAGACTAAAAATTAACTCATCGACGAGTACATTGCCATAATTTGTCAGTCAGACGGGTGGAGCTGTGCGGTATCTGGGCCCCCTCGGCGCCGGTGGTCGATTTTGTGAGCGATGTGACGGGCCAACAATGCAGCTGCGAGCGCCGGCCCAAAAACTGCTCTCTGTCGTCACATGAAAGCCCAACTCCCTCATTCCTCAGAATTTGTTGGCCAACATAGCATTCGAGCAACTAGGCATCGAAGATTTCGTTACGCTTTGAGAACTTGCTATGAATGATCCGAGTGGTTTTGCTCATGTAAGAGCATTCTTATGGGTATGGTCTTGCTTTGAGAACTTGTTATCGAAAGAAGTTGTGAAGAGACCTCTAAAACGAGAAAAAATAGCTGGGGAACAACGAAAAACTATAGAAACAGGGAATTGCTATAAGCGCCCCCATGTTTTTCTTAGTGACCTTTGAAGAACAAATAATTATAAGTTTGCCATTAATATTTTTAAACAAAAAACTCCTCAACCTCTCTTCTTCTCGTAAACTCAGAAGAAAGAGAATAAGGATCATCCAATGAAATAGAAGTAGAGAGCTTACCAGAAAATGAATGAAAATAGACTTTTATTATTTTTTTTCTTTTCAAATTGTAATTTCTACATTTGTTGGAATTTTCATGTATTTTTATAAATTTTTAATGTAATTTTTAACTTATAAATCTCTTGGAAAAAATACTAAGAACAAGTTGACGATGATGACCAGGATCCTCTCCCTCTCTTTGGTTTTTATATGATTTCTAAATAAATTTATAGAGTAATTATATCTATGTAATGAAATTTAATATAATAAAATTTTATTTTTACTATCGTTTCTTTTTGTTAAAACTAATTAAATAAAGCTAACTATTTTCCTAAACTTACTTAATAATAAACTTAATATTCAATAAAAAAATAAAAAAAGACCCGGGCACCTGCCCTTGCTCGGCGTGCCAAGCCCCGGACAGTCGTGCCGTGCCTGGGGCAAGACATGACCGTGTCAGGCACAACCTACTTGCCACCCCTAAGCAAGAGCTAAAGGTGTCTAAACGGCCCGGTTCAAGTCAGGCTTTATCTTATGCTCGGGCCAGAGGGAGTGAGCCGTACTCCAAGCCGATATACTTTGTATATATATATATATATATATATATATATATATATATATATATATATATATATATATATATATATATTAGAAAACGTGAAATTCACTGACAGTAAAGGAAATTCCTTCACTAGCACTTAGGTTGCGCAATAAAACAATTACACATGGCGCCACTCAAAGTGCGGTTAAGATAATTCTTTTATTTGTTACCGGATCAAAGTGCGGTTAAGATAATTCTTTTATTTGTTACCGGCGCCATGTGTTATTATTTTGTTGTGCCATCTCAGTGCTAGTGAAGGAACTACCTTCACTATCAGGTGAATTTCCGGTTTTCCTCTCTCTATATATATATATAAGCAAACAGAAAATTCATCGGTGATGAAGAAAGTTCTTTCACCGCTGCTTAGGTGGTCCAATATTTATTTGTTATTTTGAATGACGCAACGTGTAATAATTTTATTGGATTACCTAAATATCGGTGAAAAAACTCTTTATATATATAGAGAGAGTGAGAGAGAGCAAACGGTGAATTTTCCATTATATATATATATATATATATAGAGAGAGAGAGAGAGAGAGAGAGTCAACCAGCTCGGTCGTTGACCGCACGGTACGTCAAAGTTTAGACTTTCTGGACAGGTCCAGCTAAATCCAATGAGAACAAAGAGTTTGACACTTTCAAAGGATTCACAGCTCCGCCAGCTAAAATCCAAGGAAGAATAATAAAAATTTTGACTTTTTCAAAGATTGCACAACAATAAAAACTATTAGTTAATGTAACAAAGTCAACTTTGTAATCAACATAATAACAATCAAAAACAAATTGGTCCCTTAGATAAAGATTTTGCAGTAAGTCAATGATGCTCAGAGTCAATACAAAGAGCAAAGTGCGAGCTGCTGTAACATTTCAAGTATTGAAGTCCAAACTTCACCAGAGAATTTACAGAGAAAACAAAATTTTTCACCAACAAAAAAGAGAGAAAAATAGAAATTATACCATCAACTAGAAACTGATGGTTTTTTTTCCAACAGCCCCTAACAACCACCCCCCATAATACATAGAGCATGAACTAAAGTAAGTACTTGCCATCAGCTTCTCCCTCTTTTTTCTGCTAACATGTACAGAAAAAGCTTCAGAACAACTCAGCAGAGTCTGCCCCCCTCTCAAATGAATGGATCTGGTGAGCCAGCCTCATCATTCTTCGATTCGCGATTTCATCGGACCAACTATCCCCCGCTGTCACAGCTAATTCTTCCGTCTGCTGCCAACTGTTCGATTGCCCGTCATCATCTGTCGTTGCAGCATTGAGGCTTTCCTTCCTGCAACTTCTCCCACATGCATATCATTTGCCTTGGGGACTGGTAGTGAGCAGTAAGGTAATCTTCTATGCATCCGTGCTGGCAAAATCTGAAGCTATGGACGTACTCGACTGGCCTGGTACTGTTGAACTGCTCGACCCACATGCCCATGCTCACGTCTTCCATCTTGAATAGCTGCATCATGTTTGTAGTCTCATAAGATACTGGAGAGAACGGGCAAGACTACTAAAAAAGAAACAGATCAAGTTCTTCCACTAGAGCGTCACTAGCCATACAAGCTATAGCTTTTTTTCTTTCCATTACAAACATGTCGGATAACAAAAAGGAAGTGCGCATACAAGTCATCATGAAGAAATTGAAAAGCTTGACCCACTAGCAAAGCACATTTGCGAGTGGTAAAGGGTAGCCTGAGGCTTTACATTCCAAGAATGAGGATATTCTCAAGCAACATATGATCTAGGAATGAGATGAGAAAACTTACTCTTAACGAGTGATTCTCAAATTCCGACACTACAAAATGAGCAATGTCAGCTGACACAACATAGCCAGGTCCATTTGCATAATGGGGATAATCCTCTTCTGGCCATTCCTGAAATGAAAATTGCAGCGGCCATTCAGTAAATGATTGAAGGTACATGCATTATTATATCCCCCATCAAAGAAAACGGCAATAAGGAAACATCTAAAAAAAAAAAAAAAACATGACATGATGTATAAATCCTTTTGAACTTATTTTTTGAGACGGATAAAAACTTTTTACCTGACTAAGGCCAAAGCTGCAAGAATTTAGATTTTAGAGAGCTCAAACTTCTCTTGTTCTTAAACCACACATAATACTTGGATGTTTTAATCTTCTTTTTTTTTTTTTTTTTCACTTTCAATTCACTCTTCTCACGGTTAATTTTAAAATTATTACTTCTCATGCAGTTGCTATTTAAAATGCCCAAAAAAGATATTTAAGGGACAGTTGCAAGCCCAAAACCTAATTCTCAGAGCCAAGTGATACCAAATAACATTGTATGAGATGAACCATGAAAATGAAGAGATTGAAGCCTGGTTGGATGTTAACGGATGCACACAACAGCTGTAACAAGTAAAGGTGGAAGTTTCAATCAGAAGCCAAGGTTTATGCATTACACTTATCCAATTTATGAATTATACTTCTCCACCAAGTAATACTGATCGGATAAAATTAACAAGAAACTGTAAGCTTCTAGAAAATTGAAGTGGTTGGTCAACCTTAGAATACTCTTTTCGGCAGCATAAGCAATAATGATATCTAAGACTTGTGAGTTCATATTTTATTCTACCTTGCTCAAAAGACAAAAAAGAATGACAAATTCGAACAGAATGCTAATTTCAAGCAACCATGGTTGACATCAAGACATCCATCCATGTAAGTTAATTTCTGATTAGATTAAATACCAGAAAGAAATTTATTTTGCAAGTTTAGCTTATATAGGTTAAACAACTACAAGAAACCAAAACATTAACAACTGTAATCCACAGAGGTAAATTTTTGGCTACTAGGCAAGAGGATAGCAAGTTATAAATTCTGTCTCGTCCAGCTCTCATTGGCCGATTACATAAATTGACAAGTGCGTGCGAGTATTGAGAATGAAAAAACAATTGCGTGTTTATTTATTTCTAGACAAACACTATTTATTTTTTCCTCATTCTTTGCATTGAAATAACATATTCAATTAAAAATGATAGGATTCAACCCCTTCATTTTTTAGCCAAATAGGTCACCTTAAACTTATCATAGATTCTAAAAGTTGACAAAGCAAATATCAAGAAATAGCACTCCAAGGAACTGAAACTTAACATCGCAGGGCAAGATGGGTGCAGAGACACACCTGTTTCAAATTATTTTAAAGCCTATGTGAACCACTGGCCAATATCCAGCTTTGGCACTCAACTGCTAGGCCCATGCTTCTAATTTTTTAACCAATGCATCTCAGACCAAGTCCATCTCTCCAATAACATGGTATATAAATGAAATCTAAGATTGTGTGCATGCTTGGAACATATCACAAACACATGCACTCCAATGAAAATGCTTGGCATTACAAATTCTGCTGCCAAATCAAGGATTAAAAGAGTAGCAATATTTGTGTGGCAGCGAATACAACATTCCAGCCATGGATATGACAATACAAGAACCAAGAGACAAAGGCCACATAATTCCAATCTACTTGTGTAGGACCTATATCATTTGCAAATTGCCAGTTACAAGTTACCTGCCTTCGGGTGATGTGCTGCAAAGTAAATGGATGCAAGCATCGTTACAGATAAAATTCATTCTTTCAACAGAATGGGAGCATGGACAGCCAACCAGGAAACTGAGACCTAATAGGAACATTATAAAATATTTGTGGTTTTAACAGACGACAATAAAAGAAGATATAGTGAAGTATTACCTCCAAAATATCCAGCACAAATTGCAAAATATACAAGGTAACTCTCAATACTCAGCAAATGAATAACAAGAGGGGCAAGAAAATCCTCCACAAAATGGGAAGAGAAATGATCCTGAGACTGTCCTTAGACCATAAGTGTTTTTCAAAAAAGGGGATGCAAATCACGAATTTCCTCAGCCTGGTTACTGAAAGAAGCTGGAGAGAGAGAGGGAGAGGGGGAGAGAGAGAGAGAGAGAGAGAGAGAGAGAGAGGAATCCCAGCTTATTTTCAGGTCACTGGAGAACTTTTTTACAACTTATAGTAGTGACAACTAGAGATTTTCTTTAGTTCCGTGCCCCTAACAAAATACATATGAAAAATGATAGATAATAGATTGAGATTCATACCTTTTCAGCTACAAGTTATATGCATCATAAAATTCTACAAAGAAAACAGCATATTTGGATACCATATAAAAAAACAAGCTATGAAATAAAACATAAAATACCTCATAAGTCACAGCCCATTTGCCAATGCGCAAAGGCTTGTGGTAGTAGTTGATATTCCCAATGTAAAAGCTTGCATTACTTGGAATTTTCTTTACTTCTTTCATCACTGCATCTATTCTAACAAATGTGTCGTCATCACATTTCATTATGTACTTTGCTGAGACTGAATTGATCTGCATTACAATTACAATTGGAAAGGACGAACAACAGCATCAGAAATCAATCAGCTAATATGAAACTACAGCTACAAATCAAGATCAAACATATACAATTTACTATTCACCAGTTACTTCACTTACCCCATATTCCAATATAGCAAGGGTCTTCAAGACAACAAGATCATAGCTGTCCATGTAAGGGACTATCACAATGTCGCCAAAAAACTCTGCCTCTTTCATCAACTCCGCATTCACCTCCTTTCTCCCATGCTACCATGAAGAAAGATACAACTAGTAAAAATTTCAGCACCAAATAATTTAATATCTAGCTACATTTCTAGGAAGATGAGATAATTACCAGAGCAACAAAAAAACGAGCAACCAAATTTGATGATTTCCTAACTGTTGACATCCATGATTTCCTCACTGCCATTCTCTCTGCAAAATGGTTACCAGCTGAAAGGATGCCAATGAGAAGCTCAACAGGTTCATCCGAAAGAGGTGGGCTTTGCCACTCGGCCAACATTTCGAGACTTCTTTGTGGGGCATAAGTAGGATGTGATGTGGGTAAGGAAACTGCAACTATCGAGTGGACTTCTATGTCCCCATTCAATGACAAACCAGTAGCATCCTCAAGAACAAATCCCTATACACAAGAAGAAGCCATGATCCGTAAGATAACAGCAACTAGATGTTAAAAACCTCAGGTACTACATTTTGGATACTCCAAAGTACTTACGGTGCGATATGGGAAAGATGTCACATGCCTCCCATCGACATGGACATGGTAGCCCTCCAAACCAGCATAGAGTGTAAGAACAAACAGCTTGTCTTCCACAAACGGATATGGCCAATCAAAAGAGACTTTCTTAGTTCGTCCAATTAATCGGTTCAACCACCATGTAGTTTTAGATTCCTCGGAATGGTTATCATCATCGCGTATCCACTTCTCGCACTTCACTTGCCCATCAACTTTAAAGACAATTCGCCACATAAAAATTTCAGAATCTCAGATTTGATACTACTTAAAAGAAAGATAAATGTCAAGTACATGCCGAAATGACAACTGATTCAATCGACTGTACCCTTCATTAGCCTCTTAAAAATTCAGAGCAACCTCACCACCGAATTAGAATGCAAAAAAAGTAATTATATGAAAACTGTAATTTTTCACCATAAAAGAAAATTTATATTTTTCCTTCCGCTAACTACTAGAGATTTTGGCGACACCAGTCATCTTCACTAGCCTATCATCTGTCAAAACAGCCCCTATCAATAAAATTAAGACTTGCACCTACTAAATACTAAACAAAATTGAAATGCCTGGTCCTAAATCATTATGAATAATGGGTAATTCTCTTGAGAGCCAGTGACAAAATCAGACTTTGAATTCTCGCTATCATTGTGAATAGCTCCCTTCTCAGTAATTTAAAAAAAAAAAAAAATCTCTATCTAGACAAAAGCTCGTGTATTCTAATCAAAATTTAAACTTTACCGCTTTTTAGAAAAAGAAAATTGAAACTAAACCTTCCCATGCCAAAAAAAAAAAAAAACTACTTTATAATAAAAATAGGAAATTTCAGAGTTTTCAAAAGAAAACAACTTTCATCAAAGCACTGAGTTTCTAAATTCCTTCTTAAACACAGCGAAACTTCGGTTTTTTCCTAAAAACATTAGACCTTTAAATGTCAAGGGAACTATACCTGTCTCTTCATCGGCTCTAGACCTCCACCCCTCGCACCTCAGCGCAGTGTGCCACTGCATCCGGTAGCACGTGTTCTGCTCGATCACCGGCCGGCCGCTCCAATCTCCCTTAAGCCTCGGGTTGAAGTGAAGAATCTTGGGCGGCTCCTCCCCGTCCACAGTCTTGAGACCCTGCAGCTCCATCATGAACTGCGACACCATCACAGCCTGGTCCCCCTCCTTCAAGGCGATCTTTGGGTCGTACTCCTCGTGCGCCTGAGTCGGCGTGGCCACCAGGCTGATGGTGGACCCCAGCGTCAGCCCGCAGGGGATCATCATCACCTTCCCGTTCTGCTTGAATTGCTCCCCCGTCAGCGTTATATCCGGCGGGCAAATCTCCTCCTCTGTCTTATTATCATTCTTCTCCTTAGCGGCAGGAGTCGACGGTGACGAGCTGTTGAGCAAGATGAAGAGCTGGCGTCCGAGGTCCCACGCCTCTTTGGCCGACCTGTGAATCTCGGAGAAGTTTCGCTTGACGGCGTCAGCTCCGTAGCCCGCGAAATTGAGGCCGGAGACGAAAGAAGGCTGCTTTGAGGGGCGAGAAGGGGAGGATTTGGGGGAGGGGGTGGAGAAAGCTGAGGACTTGTGGAGGAGGTGGAAGGGGCGGCTGGGGGCGAAGGAGGAGGATATCTCCTGCTGGCTGCGGAGGGGGTCCCCGGCGATGGCAGAGGCTGAGGAGGAGGCGCCGGAGGAGGATGAGGCAGCGGAGGAGATGGAATGGAACTGGGAGAGGAGGAAGAGGAGGTAGACGAAGGCGAGGGCAATGAGGATCTGGAAAGATCGGTTCTTGTTGAGAGACTCGAGTTTGGGTTTCCTCATCGTCCCCGAATTGGGGAAATCCGAAGCCCTAACTCTAAGCCTAACCCTAGATTACGAGATTGGGAAATAGTTTTTTTTTTTGGGATTTGGAATCGATGACCAACTGACACCCAAATTTTGCCCTTGATTGTGGAGTGGGGGCAGGCGAGCGGTGAATCCAATGGAGAGAGCGAGAGAGAGAGAGAGAGAGAGAGGAAGGAGAGAGAGAGGAAGGAGACGTTAGTTAATATGAGATGGGACTTGGGAGAGAGAATGGGGAGGCTGTGCAAATAATAAATTAGCGTGCTTGATTATGAATTTATTTACAGATACAAAGTTCTCTTGATGTGATCTTGTTAAATGCAGAGCATTCGACCTGGATTTGTTGGTGTTTGACACTGAACAGCGGACAGCAAAGGAAGCCAAGGCCTTTTCTTCTCATAAAAGGAGGAGAATAATAATAATTATTATTATTATTAAAAAAGGAAATAAATTAGAAATAAACTTCTATTAACAAAAAGTTTGTGGCTTGGCTAACTTGTTTGAATCCTTCAGGAACAAAATTTAATTTAACTTAAGTTGGGATCCTTGTCAAAATTAACAGATACGATCAGATATAAGTGTTTCTGTATTTATATTTGCTTTTCTCTAAAAAAAAAACAAATACGTTATGTATAGTAAATTTAATATTGTTATATTCATTAAATAAATGGATACGAATACGTTTCAAGTTTCAAATATTGTAAAAATCATAACTGATGTCAACGTCAACGTATACGAATGCAATCTAAATTTTTAGAAATATGAGTACGATATGAACTAATATTAAACATTTTCGATATGAAGGAAAGGTAGATTTATGGTGTTTTTGTTTGCATAGAAATAGAGAGGAAATAATGGAAGTAAAATCACTTCTTTCACTTTATGTGTTTGTTTAGCAGACATTAAAATAAAGTAAAAGTTACTTCTACAATGATGCGGTGGATCATATGTGGCAACCTAACTTCTCAAATTTACTTGACATGAATTTTGGATGGAAGAGAGTTGAAAGTAAAAGCATTAATAATTTATTATCTTGTGTTTTAATATTCTTTTATTTCTTCCGAGAAATAATTATTTTATTCGTCTTCCATCTGTTCATTATTCTAAAAAATAAACACTATAATTATTAGAAGTGTGATACTTTTAAATTTTTTATTTTTAAAAGTAATTTTTAATTTTCTTCTCTACTTTCACTAATTCTAAACACCCAAACACATTTTTAGATGAAGAAAATCCATGGCAAAATCATGTGATTAGGGGTTTGATTTCAATTTGGTACTGGGTTGGCATAGATTGAAAATGGATCAGATTACACATGTTTATACATGAGATATATACACTTAGATGGTAAATGATGATATTATATAAATATGTTTAACAAAACATGTATAAGAAATTGGATAATTCAAACCCGATTTGATTGGAATCCGAATTCAAATTAGAATCCAACCTAAATTAAGGAGAATTTCTAGTGGAGCACACCTTTTTTCCTGGTGAGCTCACTTAAAAACTTCTTTAATATTACAAGTTTGCTATTGATTTTTTTGACTTAAATACCCCTGTCATCTACCTCTCTTCTCATTCTCTTCCTCACCTGCGTCGTCGGAGACTGGTCTGCAGCGAGACGGAGGGCGGCGACGACGAGTTTCGCTGTAGACCTGCCGTCTGCCTCCTCCCCTCATGCTTGTGATAATCTCTCCAGCGATAGCGGTCGCCGGAGAGATGATCACAGGCATGGACTGAGGAGAAATTGAGGACAGCAATGGCGAGTTCCGCTGCAGATTTGCTGTCCGCATGCGATCGTCTCTTCGGCGACCGTCGCCGCATGTGGGTGTGGTTGAGAGGATGCAGGAAGGGTGTTTTGGAAATTAATGATATGCTCACTGGAAAAAAAAACCTCTCAATTCAAAAAAGAGAGGGGGGTGCCCCTTAGGAAATTCCCAAATTATGATTCACTATTCAATTCCAAATTCAAAATCTACCTCAAAATAAAATTTCTTAACTCCAGTAACGAAAGTTTCTGGATCAGAATTATTCAAATTGAGTAATTAATCAAGTATCGACCTTACGAAAACAAACAATCGTAACTCCTTAATAAAGAAAATAATTAGTAATATCCTAAATTGATTTTTAAAAAATAATAAACTCGTTCTAATTAGAGTTTTTTTAGTAAAAATTGTTGATGAGAGGGTTGATAATGGAAAATTCCAACAAAAGTCGGTGGGATTGTGTGGGACCCGCCGAATTAGTTTGGAGGTGTTCGGAGTTGGAGATTACGTGGGTCTCTGCGTTCGGAAACTTCGACGGTGGGGAGCTTCTAACGGAGCACACCATTCTTCCTAGTGAGCCCACTCATCAGTGTTTTTTTAGGCTCACTAGGAAAAATGGTGTGCTTCTTTGGAAACTCCCTCGACGGTTGGTTGCGGGGAGTTTCTAGATGGGCACAACTTTTATCCTAGTGAGCCCACTTTTCCTAGTGTGCACATCACCCTAAATCAAAATTTTGATTTTTTCCTAGTGAGCACACATATATACCCTAAATACCCTTACAACCTCCTTTCTCCCTCCGATCGTTCCCCAAAACCCAACCTCCTTTCTCCCTCCGATCGTTCCCCAAAACCCAGGCGCGAGCCCGGTCCGGTGGTCTCTCTCTCGAGCCTCTCTCTCGGGATCTCTCTCGCTCGGATTCTCTCTCTCTCGCTCGGATTCTCTCTCCTCTCTCGAGTTCTCTCTCTCGGGTTCTCTCTCTCGCAAAGGTCGCGCGAGCTTTGCCCTGTCTCTCTCTCTCTCGGGTGGCTCGGGTGGAGTCCGACCTCCGCACAAGGTCACTGTCTCTCGTCTCGCCGACGCCTAGGGACGCCGATCACATCCGGGACGCGGTCTCCCTGACTTGTCGACTCTCACTCTCGATTTAGGAGCTCTGGATCTAGGAGTGCAGGTAAGGAATTTGCTATTTAAATTAAATAAAATTTTCAAATGGATTATGATTTTAGATAGATTGAGTTGTTCTTTTATTTTTAGTGGGCAGTATATGTCCTATACTTTGATTGGGAAATTTTTAACTATATGTCCTATATTTTGATGGATACTAAGGAAGCATGATAATGTCATGTTTTCTATATCAAAATCAAAGTTTGCAGGTTTTTTTTTTGTTATTTTCTAGAAAATAAAAAAATATATTAATCAATATCAAGATTATGGATTAATCCATCAAACTACGTGTTGATCATGTCATGTCTTACAAAATTATAATTTTATTATCAAATTCATATTTCTATAATATCAGAAAAAATTTTGGGATGAGATTATAAACTATATAAACTACTAATGAGCTAATGAGAGATGAAATTTTGGGATGAGATTTTTTATAAACTACTAATGAGCAAGATTATAACTAATTTTTATAATTGCATGTTTTATAGCGAATGAGAGATGAAATTTTGTTCACAAGTATATTCATAAAATTCTCGATTTAGGTAGATTTATGATATCATATCCGCAATACTGGATGAATCAATAAATATCAGCAATGTTGGCACTATTCCGATGCCAATATTATAAAGTTTATATCATATTTGATACCTCAAAAGCCAATTCAATGTTCGTGCTACTTATTGGTTTTGGCTTAAATTTAAAACCTTGGATAAAAATAAACTTAATTAAAAAAATAAAAGAAAAAAAAGTTTTATTGAGAGGCAAATGTATGTAAACAGATATGAGCATGACCCCTAAGTTTTAAAACCAACTTCAATGTCTTGATAGAATTTTGTTGAACCCATGTTCTGCTGAACCGCGTGAAATTGTTGCCACTGGATACAATTTTGGACCTTTATTACAAGCTTTATGAAATTTTGTGCTTTGTGTTTATCTTATTTAATTTAATAGATTTAGATAGGCAAATATATATAGCATATGGTGATTTTTGATGTTCGATTATTGGTAATTTTAATTTGTCAATAAAATCGTTGGTGATTTACAGATGGATCCGGCGCAACCATCTCGGATTCGCCGAAAAGTCTCGAATAGGAGGAAAAAAACAGGGATTCGTCCAGCCGTAGATCCCAACATCCCTGAAATCCGTGACGAACCGAATCCACAAGTTGATGCTGCCACAGAGAGTCTTGCGTTACACATTCCCCGAGGTGTATCGCAAGAAAGTTATGGTATCGATGAGACAGATTCTGAAGAAGAGGAAGTGTCGCCAATAAATGGAGGACCATATGATTTATCTCTGTTGAAGAGTTTCAGAACACATGTTGCTTTCTTCATATCTAAGAATGAGGTAATATATTATTAACTTTTATTTAAACTTTATCGTTATTGATGTTTATTTAAATTTTTTTCCTTCGTTATCATTTCAGGAACGAGATCCATTACGGTGCATAAATCACATGAAAAAAATCAACACATGGCCTCTAGAATCTGAAGAGCCAAATACTCGTTTTGTGCAGTATATCCGTAATTCCTCTTTATATCCGCTCACATTATGTTCTTATCAGTACATTAGTAGCGTAGAACTAACAGCATTTGTCGAGCGTTGGCATCCAGAGACGAATACTTTTCACTT
This sequence comes from Dracaena cambodiana, assembly GCA_036321105.1. NCBI lineage: Eukaryota > Viridiplantae > Streptophyta > Magnoliopsida > Asparagales > Asparagaceae > Dracaena > Dracaena cambodiana. The sequence continues at coordinate 4,329,180 of JAYEPQ010000012.1, read as the reverse complement.
GTCATTTGGAGAAATGACGATCACTCTTGATGATGTCGCATGTCTCCTTGGGTTGCCAGTTACAGGAAAGTCTGTTAGCCTTTCAGATAGAACAGATGGACTGATTGCAGTTGAGCAACTTACTGAGTCATTGGGTGTCGGGTATAATGAAGCTTTTCAGGAGTTGAATACGAAAGGTGGAGCTTCAGTTCGCCTTGACTGGTTAAGAGAACGTTTTAGCGGTGTCACAGACGCGGATACAGAACTGAAAATATTATGTGCTGTCAGAGCATACTTACTTTACCTCCTTGGGTGTACACTTTTTGGGGACAAGAGCGGCACAAGGGTCCCTGTTGACTATCTCGCACTTTTACATGATGTCGAGAATGTGCATACATATGCGTGGGGTGCTGGAGCCCTAGCGTATTTGTACAGACAGCTCGGTCTCTCCTCACGAGCCCATGCGGCTTAGATGTCCGGATATTTAACACTGCTGCAGGCGTGGATCTTCGCTCACTTTTCGTCTTTAATGCCGGTATTAAATGGTGGATATAGACTTGACCAGCCACAAGCATGCAGGTGGTTGAGCAAACGGGACAACAAAGTGTCCTTAGAGCATGTCAGAGCTGTTAGGGATAGGCTAGACACACTGACGGTCAACGAGGTTAGGCAAACTGTCATTCTATTTGGTATTTTTCTCTAATTGTTCATAATTCCAAATTTCCATTTTAGTTTTCATAATGAGATGATATTGCAGGTGACATGGGATCCATATCGGTCCTTTAGGGAAACTCATCCATTTCAGGAAGTATGTTTCTATATGGGTACATTAAAAATGAAGGATATTGTCGAGCCTTATCACCCTGTACGGGTGTTACGACAGTTTGGGCGTCGTCAGTATATTCCGCCTCCACCGTTCAGACCTATTCGAGAAAAACGTGGACTTACGAGCAAAAGCTACTCGGTGACATATGGACATGCTGAGCAAATGTGGCTTAGTTGGTTAGATCATGTACTTGCACAGGAGCATCGAGGCGTAGAGGCAAGTACACCTGGCGAGTGCACGCATGATTATATGCCGTGGTATGAGAAGGTATCTCGCCGCTTTATAGGTGCGTCCATCCATGCCTCGAATCAAGAGGGAGCAGCGCAAGATGTCCCGCAGACAAATAGAGAAGATGTCCCTGAGACAAATAATGATGAGATAATATTTAGTTTTTTTATTCTTTGTTAATAAATCAGGTTTAATCAAACTTATATATGTATTTACCCTGATATATGCAGAGAATTTAAGAAGTTATAGCAATTATTGATCCCTTCTTAGAGGCAGGCGAGACCAGAACCAAGAAGAGTTCGCTCTATCAAGCCCTCGTAAAGATCAAATCAGTTCTAACTGGGTGCAAACAAACTGATATTCACACAGTAGCACAGCCCGTTGCGCAATCCCCCTCCGATCCAGCGAGCTCTTCAAGACGTCGGCAACCCACAAGGAAGCAACCCGCTCGGAAGTCTAGAAGAATATAGAATTTAATGTTACTTTGTAATATCAGTCGCAAATCCAAAAAAAATTGTTAGCTTGGAACTAATATTATGATTTAGTTTGTTGTTTTTCTTAAATCAAGTTGTACTAAATGATTCAAGTTATATGTATTAGTAACCTACCACATGATCTTGAAAGTTTTATGATTTTGTCTGATTATAATGGTTGCAATTATTGTGATTTAATTGGGATTTATATCCCAAGATGTTACAGTTGAAGAAAAAATGTTAGTGATGCACAGTGAAGTGATCTTTTGAAACAAAAGTGTAGCACAGTTACGTTTCATGTTACTAACCTTCACACAGTATTTGTAACATCTGATGTTCATTTATCTTTTTGTTCAATTGGTTTCTATATATGGTGGTTTTGGAAATAATTTGTAGTCTTTTATTAAATTTTGGTTAAATTTTCCTGTTGGAGGAATTATGAATCATTGCAAGCATGCACAGTGAAGTTATCACAATAGAGTTTTTCACTTATTTTATTTCACTTGTTCGTCATCATATTTAGCTCAGAAATGTTATTTCTCGGCCACCCAATGCTTTTATTTAACTTTCTCCTCCTGTGGGGGTAAGTGATTCACTGTGCTATCTTTAATTTCTATATATGTTGTTTAATGGATCTTTTAATTTCGCTCACTTAGGTATCCTTGTACGCACCATCCACTATGGCTATCTCCACATTGTAATTAATTTTGAATAAAGCGGATGAATGAGTAATGCTGTTATCATTGTTATACGATTCCATTCATTCCAATCAAATCTAATTAATTTGTTTGTTGTTCAGATACTGGGCATATATCGTTAAATAATCCAATCAAAACTATGGACCTTAAATTAAACTATATAGATTGGCGAAGTTGTTTTTCGGGACGCCGTATAACTTGGTTTCTATAACCGTATCAGTCATCCGGGCTTACAGAACCGGATCAAATATAGAACATCCGGGACTGTAAACCCGAATGATGAGATAAGAATTTTGACAGATCCATCCGGAGTAGACACACCGGACAGAGAATACTCGTCCGGGTTTACAGTCCCGGACATATTACCTCTGTCCGGGCTGTATAACCCGGACAGAACGTTTTTGTCCGGCACTGTAAGCCCGGACTAGGAGGATAACCATTTAAAAAAAGCCGACCAACAACAGTCTATAATATCAAGTTTTTCGTATCAAAATAAATAAACAAAATAGGTTGTGACTATTTAAATTTAGAGCTATTACTGAACTCAAATAACATGTGGTTTCAAAAAAGGTTGAGACTATTTAAATTCAATCATTTTTAATATTTTATTAATCAAACTTATATACTCTTTGAAACTCATTCCAATATGAAAATTTAATTTCTAATAACGCAAATGGGACCGAGCTCATAAAATAATGAAGAAAATAATAATTATAATAACATGAGAGAGATAAAACATGAACGAAAGAAGAAAGCATATGCACATAGTTTATAATTTTCTTAATTTGAAAGTTATCTTAATGAACCAAAGTACTTGTTAGGGTCATCCTAGCTTTCACATAGAACATGTAAAATGGCATATGGCAGTTGATTAAAAAAAAAATTGAAAATATGTCAAATTTTATCACTAAAGTTAAGTTATTAATTTCTTGATGACCTGAAAATATCCGATCTTAAAATTTTTAATTTTATTGTAGAAATCAAATTATCCATTACTACTATTATTCACAAAATAAAGAATATTCGATATGAAATAATAGAGGGAAAAAATTAGAAAAACGATGTTTTGTTGTATACATAAAAATCAATGAGTAAAAATCAGAAAATATTGTATCGGTCCGGGCTATACAGCCCGGACATAATATCTCTGTCCGGGGTGGACACACCGGACGGATTTTAATTATGTCCGGGGTGTATACCCCGGACAAATGCTGTCTATCCGGGATATACAGCCCGAATTGTGTAATTTTGTCCGGGTTATACAGCCCGGACAGAATAATTTCTTCCGGGCTGTACACCCCGGATGTGTGGATCAAAAATGAGGAATAAATCATCCGGGCTCGACATGCTGGACTATTTATCTCTGTCCGGGTTAACAGTCCCGGATGTGCTATAGATTATCCGGCTCTGTAAGCCCGGATGACTGATACCCCGTGTCCAGTTCATTAGATAGTAAGTTTATTATCACATTAGTTCGTGCTTGTCGAACAACAACGGTATTTTGATTCAAAATTTTGGTATATAAACATATCAACAACTTGCCATGAAATACGCCAGTCATTAACAACTAAAAAAATATAGTTTGGGACCCAATACAAGGCAACATAGGATTTATTGATACGGGACCTCTAACTTTGAATACAAACATTGGCACCAAAAAAAAAGGATGCAAGTTTGAAGCTAACATGAAACTGCGATATATACCAGACTGAACTATTTTTTCATTTCATATAATTACAATTGTTAACTGTTTTGAACAAAAGATGTACACAGAATAAGGTCATCCATAGAATCATAGATTATAAGTCTATGATATCTTGTGTTGCAATATTCGTTGGCACAAGTTGCTTGAATTGTTCAATTCGTTCTATATAAAAATCTTGCCATCCAGTCGCAACCGGGTCACGATTCCGGTGCCAATTTAGCGCAATATTGGAAACTGGATGTCCTGCGTTTAGTTTAACCTGCATGATTTAAAGTTGTATTACGGATCTGTAATAAAATTCAAATGTAAAATATAAAGGAGTTAAAATTTACCGGGACAAAATGACATCCTCCAACGAAAGCCATACTCACTTCCTTGACCTGGAGAATTGAGGCCGGAGGCGGTGATCTTAGCGGTAGGAAAGTTAGGCATTGGGCATTGGAAATGAAAAATAACACTAAATTAAATCTCGACGCTATCAAATGACCCATGTCGGGCAAAGTCATCCAGTGGTCAGAATTTGGAAATTCTCTAAAATAGTTTATTAACTTTCGTAGCTCAACAAAACGATCAACACTTCCAAATAGACTAATGTAGGGTAGCTCATGTTCGTCAAGCTCGGTTAGCAAGTCTCTGCGAATTTGACTCCATTGATCCTCCCCGAAGCCAAGGCTATCTGCGATGACTCTAAACCCACAATTTCCGTCCGACTTAACTTCACCAACATTACTGATATAGGGAAGAAAGAAATTAGGTAGCGATTCTTGATAACGAAATTTGGGTATGCTTGAATGGAATATGGGCTCGGCCTCCAAAATGAGAGGAAGTTCGGATACCGAAGCTTCCGCTGATGTTCTAAAACCAAGAGTGGATTCCTGAAAACATAAATTTTAGAAGTTAAAAACAATATGAAATCCGTTGAGATATAATACTGCATATAAATGGTTTACCTTCTGCATAGGCTTTCGCTTTGGCATTAGCTTCGTCGGCCAACATTTTCTTTGAACAACCACTGCTTTCATCAATGGAGAACGACTAGCAGTTTCAGAAGCAATTAGCTCAAAAGCACAGAGATTCCGTTTTGTAGAGTAGTCGTGTTTCCTTTTCCGGCGCGCAACGTGTGGTGTCACCTTCGGAACAGGATCAGCAAGTGAAGAACTTGCTGGATTTGAAATTTCATTCAACTTCTTTAACCTTCGAGCTTGTTCCTCGTGATCACATTTAAGCAAGTTACAAATAAATACCTCCACATCTTTTTCGTAATTTAAACAATCAACAGCCGATGCTTTGACTGGGAGCATGTCAAGTTTTCGCCAATGGAGGTCAATGCAATTTAATGGGATTGCTCGATTATCTCTCTGGTACATTGCAATTTCATGGGCACATGGCAAGTTATGCGTTTGCCTAATTACGCAACCGCATTCAACTGCATCCACTCCGATACTAGCCGCTCTTCGTAATTGATTCAAAATCAGATTTAATGCATGTATGGATATTACACCCAGGAGTTCTCTAAATTCTGGCAACATGAAATTTCGATTAAACATTGTAAGGCTTTTTTCAAAAGATGCCTTAATCTCAGTATGTTGCAATTCAAGTAAAGAGTGAATGTTGCTCCAGCAGTTTTCGAAGTTGCCTTGACTCGTTCGAAGTTGCCGCTTCAATTTTGCATGAGCACTCTCCGCTCGATTAGTTGTAACATTATCCCTGTGGAGACATGTATTTGTCCAGTAAGCAACAAATTTATCTTTATATGGATCCAACCAAGTCTTCATGACATATTCAACTGCATCTGGATATGCTCGGAATTCATTCATGAGTTAAGTCCGAGTTGAATCGTACTCCTGAATAGCTTCAGATAACATTATCAACTTCCAAATTGAGAAAAATTTCTCCCATTCTGTTTTCTGTTCCAAATATTTTTTGCAATGAGCTAACACATTACGGTTGATATGCCATCTACATAGTAAATGCCGACTTGAAGGAAATATCGATTGAACAGCATTTACTAGTGCTAAATCTCTATCCGTTACTATCACACATGGATAAATTTCATTAATAAATAGTCCACGTAACTTATCAAGTGCCCATGCATAGTTTGATTCCCGTTCTCTTTCAAGAAAAGCGAAAGCAACACAGAATGACATATTCGTCGATGTTACGCCAACTATTTCAAGTAACGGGTACTTGTACCTGTTTGTTTTATAAGTACAATCTAGGATGATAACTCCTGGAAATGCACGTAGAAACTCCACACCAACCGGATGAGCCCAAAAGAGGTCAGTTACTGCTTCAGTTTGGTTATTGCTGCGATGCCACTCAATATACTTGCATTCTGAAATTTTAAATAGCAAGTGTTGCATTTGCGTTCTACCCCCCTGTTCATTAACCCGAAGCTTGTGTCGTGCATTATAAATTGTCTTCATCGTTGATGCATTCTTCGGATCCTTCATCTTCAAAGATATCAGGATATATTTTGGTCGTACATGACATTTCGACAACTCCATTACAACAGAAGTCTCGCTTTGGGTTAGTCTTCCTGCATATGAGTGTCCCTCAAGATATTCTGCTGCAAGATGATTATGCGTACCGCATATAACCATCAGTTTCCACTCAGACCCCTCCGCAGATGTTTGTTGACCCTTTAGCTTAAAGGGGCATCCACATTTTTTGCTACCTCTGAATCCTTCATCACCCTTTAATTTTTTGAATCTTGGACTTCCCCTTCTTTCACAACCAAACCAGATTCTTCCCTTCTTATAATGGCCTCCACTATCCGATTTTGAAACAATTATCACCAAACCTAACGTCTTTCCCGTATCACGAACCCAATTTGCAAGCTCTTCTCGATCTAAAAAAGTCTACAATTACAGTGATTCAGTTAAACATCTCCACATTATATATTATATACACAAAATCTACTATATCATCGTACCTCACTTGTTGTGAATGCCGAACTATAATCAACAGCTATCTCGCTCTGATCTTGGTTACAATGTGTTGAAGGTTTATCCTATTAACCAAAGTACACATAATAGAATGATCATTAGAACGGCGGCAAAATCAAAATTGTTCTTCCTAATCGATCTCTATTTTAATTAAATCTATTCATTTTAAATTAAAACTTATAGAAATTAAAATCAAATTATCGATTCATACCTCCAGTGACTTTTGATCGTCAAAAGAAACTATCGCCAAGTTGTGCAACTCCATTTTCTTCTCCGTCAACTCACGAAAAAAAAAAATTTATGTTCTTCTAGGGTTAGGTAATAAAAGAACCGATTTAAGCTAAATATAGATTTTAATTTTTTGTATGGATGTTTGATTTTGAGAAGTAGATTTTTTTTTTTTTTTTTTTTCCTCCCTCTTTTTCTCCTCACCGCCTCTGTCTCTCCCTCTCGAGTAACGCGGGAAAAATGGGAAGAAGAAGAAGATAGTGGGAAGGGTATTTTGGACCTAAAAATTTTATGGCAAAACGGTAAAAATATAAGTTTTTTTAAGTGGGCTCACTAGGAGATTTCCTGTGCCCATCTAGAAACTCCCTTGGTTGCGGGTCTTTTCGTTTATAGCCTCTATAAATAAATATTTTGCATTTGTTTCCCACAATAAGCTATTATTGCAAAAAAACACTTAGAAGGCTGACAATTTGCATTAGGAATTACAATTTTCTATTCCCATTTCTCAAAAACTCTTTTCAAACCAAGTTGGTTTTATTCAAGTCTTTACAAATTATTTCTAGGAAAATAACATATTTAATATGTTAAGAAAAATTATAACTCGGTGTATGAGGCTCTATGATATGAGGGAGAAAGTGTTTGATGTAGCAATAATTACAGTTGCACTGGTGTCAACCTTTAAAAAAAAAAAGGGTGGTTTTCACATATCTGTCTCTTAAATCTTTAAAAATTAAAATTTACTTCTTTAAGTCTTTATATTTATAATTTAGTCTCCAAATTCTTTAAATTACCTCACTTTAGTCCCCCAGTTATATTTTTGTCCGAATTTTCCGTTATACCTCTGAGTTATTTCACTTTAGTCCTCTCATCCTTCTTCCCCTTCTTATTGGGTTTCCCTTTCCATTCTTCTCCTCTATCTCTTCTCTCTTCTTATTGGGTTTTTCTGAGTTACTTCACTTTAGAGATTAACTGGGAGGAAAGAGAAAGAGAAAAAAAATAGAGAGGGAAATCCAATAAGAAGAGGAAGAGGAAAGTAAGGACTAAACTAAAATAACTAAGGGGTATAACGAAAAATTCGGGCCAAAAATATGGATTGGGGGCTAAAGTGAGGTAACTTAAAAGATTTGGTGGACTAAAGTGAGTTACTTCACTTTAGAGATTAACTGGGAGAAAAAAAGAGAGAGGAAAAAAGAATAGAGAGGAAAACCTAATAAGAAGAGGAAGAGGGGAGGAAGAGCAAAAGAAGGACCAAACTAAAATAACTCAGGGGTATAACGGAAAATTCAGGCAAAAAATATGGATGGGGGACTAAAGTCGGGTAACTTAAAGGATTTGAGAGACTAAATTCTAATTTTTAAAGATTTAATTGACATATATGTAAAAACCCCTAAAAAATTGCCCATTATCTCGAAGGAAAAGAGTTTAGATTTCTAATTATCAGTTTATAGCTCTATTTTTTTAGTTTGTATTTTAATAAGTCGGATATCTCAGTTGAAAGTGATATCCTTGAAAATTAAGAAAAGATGCGGAAAAAAATTACTTTAAATTATAAAAACAATTAAATATATAAAGGATACATGATTTATTAAAGTTAAAGTCGCCCACATTGTTTATTTATTTTCAACTTAATATTCTATTTAGAATTGGCATGCAAAATCAATCTAACTACAAAGAGTACAATGAACCTTTAGAGCTATTAAAATCGACTCACAATTGTTTTAGCCAAAGCATAGAATCTTAGCTCTTATGTTCTCTTATAGACTAGCTATTATATTTATATGATTAACAAATCCTTGCAACCTACATGTGCAACACACACATATATAATCAGAACCGGAAAATTCAGTGATGGTGAAGGGAGTCACTAGCATTTAGGTGACCCAATAAAATAATTACACGTGACGCCACTCAATATAACAAATCTAAATCAAATATTTTCTCTTATCTCATAACTACTTTCATTTTTTATTTATTATATTGAGTGCTGTCACGTGTAATTATTTTATTGGGTCACTTAAGTGCTAGTGAAGGAACTCCCTTCACCATCGGTGAATTTCCCATTATATATATGTGTGTGTGAAACAGAAAAAACTATGTCATAGACCAATAGGATTTTTGCACGTGGATTGATCACATGTATTGCTTTTAAAGAAACCCCTCCACATAATATTTTTTTTTTAAAAAACCCTCAACATGAAAACATCTTATTGGTCTACCTAAGCGTCAAAGTCCCTCATATGATATAGATTATAGAGTAAACGGAAAATTCATCGGCGATAAAAGGGAATTCCTTCATTGCCTCTTAGGTAACCCAATAAAAATTATTATACGTGACACCACTCAAAAGGTGGTTAATGGAGTTCTTTTATTTGTTATCTTAAGTGGCATCACGTGTAATAATTTTATTGGGCTACTTAAGCGGCGGCGAAGGAACTATGAATTTCCCGTTTTCTCTCTCTATATATTCATGCGTTTGCAATTTCTTAACAAACTAACTTTTTTTGCGAGATCGCTCTAAAAAAAATTTAAAAGTATCCAATTGGGAATATATTATATTAAAAAAAAAAAAAACAGAATCTGCTGATAAAGACATACACCGGTAAAAAGGTCACAAATTGTAAAAATGTAAATGAGATACGATTTCTAAAATATTGGTACTCTGAATAGAAAATGATATGTAAAAATATCGAGATTCTGAAAAAGATACATGTAAATAGACAATCCAAACCGAGTTCGAGTACACTTGTTTGTTTTTCCATTTTTCCAGCCTGACTTTAATTGCGAGCACCCCAAAAACTGTGTACGCTGGACACTTGGAAGAAATCAACTCAAACCATAAATTATTTTAAAAATTTAAAAATAAAATAAAATAATCCAAATGAAAACTAGAGAATATTCCAAACCAAAAGACAATGCATTTAGGGGGATGCGGAAATAATGGGACCCACCTCCCTGCCAGATCCGCTGCATAATTTATTTATTATTTATTAAGGTGGAACATAAACAACAACTGAGCCTTTTATTTTAAGTATTTGGAGTAGGCTATATGAACCAAAAAAGAATCACGCCAGATCGATCATTTCGATATTCATTCTCCATTTATTTCTATCAAGTAATATCTCTTTATTTAAACCTTTAGACTTCATATTTTTGTATATCACCTCCATCCATATTTTTTTTCGGTCTTCCCTTCGTTTTTTTAACTTGTCTTATATTGATAAACTCCCCTCTTCGAATTGGTGCACTTGTAGTCCTACGTTGCACATGACCAAACCAACATAAATGATTTTCTCGCATCTTCTCATCGATGGGAGCTACACCTAGCTTAATAAGAATATCTTCATTTCTCACTTTTATCTCTTCTACTATTGCCGCACATCCAACGGAGCATGCGCATCTCTGCTACACATATCCTCTGTGAATGACGCTTCTTTATAGTCCAACATTCCGTGGCATATAATAAAACTGACCTAATAGCAGTCCTATAAAAATTTCCTTTCAATCTTAACGGAATGTTACGGCCGCATAAAACTCCCGTTGCCCTCCTCCATTTCAACCAGCCAGTTTGTATCATATGATTAACATCATTATCGATCTCTCCATCATTCTGAATAATAAAACCTAAATATCTAAACTGACTGCTCATTTGTATCTTTTGCCTATCCAGTTTTACAGCATTATAGTTTATGGTCCGTCGTTTACTAAATTTACACTCCATATACTTTGTTTTAGACCTACTCAATCTAAAACTTATAGATTCTAATGTATGCCTCCGTAACTCTAACCTGACATTTATTCCTGCTCTTGTCTCATCAACTAATAAAATAAGACAATATTTATTTATAGAAGTGGAAATAAATAAATAACTAAGTGTAGGTGTAAAATTAAATATTTAGGAATAAAAACAGCAAAAAAGAGTTGGAAAAAGAGAGAGAAGCATTCACCTCTAGTTAATTAAAAAAAGCTATTCCCAATTCTATTTTCACCCTCCCATTTTAGATTTTGTACTCAATGTTTCTAAGACCAATACCAAATTGCTAAGAACACTGATTAAAATAAATTTAGAAACATTTTAAGTTTATCATTTGTTTCTGATATAAATCTGTCATCTTCTTTCTTGAGAGAGGTTTAGAGAGTCAAAAAGAGGGCTCGATGACCAGAGCCGTTGCGATTATAAGAGGAGTTGAGGAGAGAGGGAATGAGCCCATCATCTTTTTTCAAAATAGAGGGTTTTTCCTACTGAGCATATTGAAAACACTCTCCTTATATTCTCTCACCTACTTTCTTTGAAACCCAACTCCCCCACTAATCATAGAAATTCCTCTTATCCTCTCTAGGGCCGACCACCTCCCCCAACTCACTGCAAAACTCCTCCAAACCTGCTGCAGTACAGTCGGCCGTCCGCCTTCGCCAACGAGTCGCGTGGGAGGGAGAGAGAGAACTGAGATTGAAGGAGAGGACAACTTGGTTCTAAAATTTTAGGGGCAATCTTATTATATTTGCAAACTTTTAAAAGTTGTCTCACTAGGAAAAATAGTGTGCTCCTTATAAACTCCCGTAACGGAGGGTGTGGGGGGAGGGGGTTTCTAGCGAGAGGGGTGGGTGTTCTCAGTAGAACCCTAGACTTTTAGATTTTTGTATCCTTACCAAAGAATGTTCTTAACAATTTAGTGGGTGCATTTATTATATTACTGAAAATTTGAAGTTGAGGGTGGCAAATTTTGAACCGATCAATCACTTGATCCGACCCACTAGTGGATGCATAGCTTCTTGAAAAGGAACAAGCACAATCAATTTTTGTTTAAATTTTCAATAACTAAATATATACTAGATTGCACAGCTGATATTTGAGATTTTTTATTTTCAGCCCTCTGGAAGGATTTATATAATTGTGTGCGGTTAGAGAAGTTGGTGTGTGCCTTTTTAAAGTCCCGTCTTCCAGTCAAAAAGAAGCGACATTTTTTTTTAAGGCGGGCTGCTGAGGCCTCTCACGGCCTGCAAGCCTCTCTTCTGATGGGCCTGGCCCGATGAGAGATTAAAATGTGGGATTAATGGAACTCTAGTATCTTCGTGGCACGCCAGAGGCCCAAGTTATCTGCACGCCCATGAGTTTTGTAATTTTTTTTTTTCTTTTTCTGGGAAAATGAAACTGTTATGAACCCCGCTTAATCAAACACAAATAAAATACACATTATCTACAACACCATCATTTTTATTAATCACAAGTATGATTTTATCTAAAAACAGTTGTATAATCAAACTTAAAACGTGTTGCGTGGACGTGCAGCTTGCGTATTTTTCCTCTATTAGTAATATAAAAATACTAACACTTATAGAAAACTAAAATAAAGAATGGCAAAATTAGGTCTAATATTAGTCTCTGTCATATAACCTATAAAAAAAGATATTTCTATACAAAACATAACTTTTTCTTACTAAAGCATTTTTCTCCACGATGCTTCTTCTATTAATTCATTTACAATACTAATATGCCACAACCATCGTCATTGCATCGTTACATGAGAATTTATATACGAGTGCTTATATTTTTACTCATTAATTGCATGAAGCATGCAAAAAAAAATATTATAAAAATAATAATGTTTCAAAGTATGTAAATTTTGAAATAAAAAAAAATAGTTTGAAAAATAAAATCTAGATTACAAAATCCAAATATTGTCGAGCATTAATATTTAAATCTCTATTCCAAATAGAAATTTAAATTCCATAATTTAGATGTAATATATTAACCAATTACTTCATTTGAAATACGTGTAGCCAAACATTGCTTTAATAATTGAGTGAGCTCTTGTGATAATGCTAACCACTCAAAAACAAAAGTCAGCAAACTAATGACTACTAAAATTTATAATGATAAAAAAATATATCTAAGAAAATACAAATCCCATCTAAATGTTACAAATCTACGTAGTTTCAATTTTTTAAGATAATACTAACAACAAACCAAATCAAATTAACAAAAAAAATAAGATTAAAAAATGGCCTATAATCTCCATTACGTCTCTTCAAATACAGATTGGAGAGGAGAGAGAGAGTGAGACGACCTGAGAGAAAGAGGGGGGGGCGAGAGAGAGAGAGGAAGCGAGCATCTCACGATCCCTAAAAAAGGAAGAGAAAAAAAAAAAAAAAAAAAAGAAACTCCCCCAAAATCTCAACCCCTCTCAAAACCCTAATCTCCCTCCCTTGCCCCTCAATCTCTTTAAAACCCTAGCAGTCCATCCATCTCGTCCTTAGGGTTAGGGTTTATCTCCAACGCCCCGCCTCCTTCTCTCGAATTTCTAGGGTTTCGTTCGGGTTGGTCAACACTGGCGGGTTCACGGGTCGGGTGATGGCGGATCCGCCCCGCTTCCGCCTCATTACGAAGAGAGTCGAGGTCCTGGGTCTAGGGTTTGGGAGAGACGAGGGGGAGGTCGGAGAAGCGAGGGAAGCATGCTGAGCGTGCTTAGGGTTCATTTGCCGTCCGAGATCCCCATCGTTGGCTGCGAGATCACGCCGTACGTCCTGCTGAAGCGGCCCGATAACTTGATCTCGAACGAGGATGTGCCCGAGACTGCTCCTGTCGGGGGCTATTGCATGCGGTACAAGTGGTGAGTGCTTCCTGGTCACAGTCTATTGGCTTTTATTATGTCAAGATACGTCCTTTAACCATTTTTTTTGTTGTTGGTTGTGATTTGGATTCGCTATTTATATAGAAATTTGTTTATTTTGTGGAGTAACTGATCTCATCTGCATAGGTTAGTGTGAATTCAGAGGCACCAGTATAATGCCGTTTGAAAAATATGCGTTTTTGTTATTTATTACCACTGTTTTCTATGATGGCAGCCTTTTCTTTTACCCATTTGCCCTAAATAATATTTTCTTAGTAGTTATGTAACTCTCTAATTATTTGAATTTTATCGGTTCCTGTGTTACGTTGAGATGTCTAATATTTCCTTGGCTTTTATTATGCGTTTGGAGATGAATGCAAACCTTTTTTTGCGAATTTTCGCATATACATCTTCTATCTCATGGTCACTTGCTCGAGTTTAATTCTAAATTTGGAATGTAATTTTAGAAAAAATGGGTATTTTTGTATTAGAATAAACTTCTAATTCAAAAAATCAACCGATCATACAATGTGAGAAAGTAGGACACTGGGTATATTTGATAGTGAGACTGATAATTACGATAAAGCGGTTACCAAAATGCATCTGTATTGAGGATTGACTTGACTTAGAAAAGGGTTTAAGAATGGTTAAGTTATAATCAGTGATTATTGTGTTTTTGTTGCAGCTTTACGTAATTATTATATAAACTTCCACCATCGTAATGGTGGTGGCGGTTGGACACTATGCATTGTTGAGAATCTTGAGGAGCAAAAAGACTTTTTATAAGTTGTTGTCAACTGTATACGAACCCTCTTATCGTTTTGTGGCAACTTCCTAATTATGGCACTTGTGGGCTAGAGAGAATTATGCCATATTACTATGATGGCTAAACGTTTAGTTCTTATACAAATTAAGCATACCCACCCATCATTAATGTGTCATAGAAGGAATCTAGATGCATGGTGATATGGTGATTACTAGTGGGAGCGAAGGAAGGATTTCGAAGGTGGGCACGGTTAATTCATTTTTTCATTTTTTCTTTATCATAGGCATCTCTTGTATGTAGCTGGAGCTGCAAAAGGCCCATTTTGCGGCAGCTGAGTATACAACCAAATTTGTTGTTGGTGAGCTCTATCTTAAATAGTTAAATAATAAATAAGATTACAGCCATCCAAGATCAATCGAATCCGTGATAACTAATTCTGTGCAGTTGCGACTTCATCAAATAAACTTGCGTGTATTGCATTGCAGCTTGGATATGTATCTTGGATTTGTAACTGGAGCTTTATCAAATGGACAGCCCCTAAGCGAAGTCCCAAAACCTTGATAGCTGCAGTTATTTCGCTTTGTCTCCTACAGTATTTTGTCGTGTTCTGTTGTTGTTGCCAAAGTTAACAGGAGCAATTATTTTGGCATGTATGGTAGCTCTTATATATCAAAGCAGGAGAATTCTTTCGAAAGTGCACGTGAAAATGTTAGCACTTGCCCCTGGAGGTTGGCTGGCAGTGCCTTGTGGATGTGCTTTGCTGCTGCATAGTTGTCTATAAATTTCGTTTAAAGTATATTAATGATTAATATCTGTTTATCATATCTACGTCACATATATTTACAATATCTATGTTTGCTTATCTGTCTATTGTTGACCATAAATTGTTATGCCAGGATGCAAGTTAGACCATATTTCTTCTAATTTTGTATGAACTCTAAATGGTTTGCATTGAAGACATTCATGTTTCACGTAGATTTGTGCTAATCTGTCTGCAGGTACCGTGTACATAATGACCGAAAAGTTGCTGTTTGCAGCGTGCATCCAGCTGAGCAAGCTACATTGCAGTGTCTAGGATGTATCAAGACAAAAGTGCTAGTTGCCAAGAGTTACCATTGCTCACCTAGGTGTTTCTCTGATGCATGGCAGCATCATCGCGTTCTGCATGAAAGAGCACTTAGTGCTTTAAATGAAAATGGAAACGAAGAGGATGAATTATATGGACGTATTAATAGTAGTGGATCTGGAATTGTCACTGCAGGTCTTTCTAGTTCAACATCAGGTGTAGGACAGACCTCAAGCCTGAACAATGGTTCCACACCTTTATATCCTTCAACTGTTCCAGAGAGAAGTGGAAGTGAAACGTGGTTTGAAGTTGGACGCTCAAGAACATATACCCCAACTGCTGATGATATTGGTCATGTGCTGAAGTTTGAATGTGTACCTATAGACGCAGAAACAAGAATTCCTGTTGGAGCTCCAAGTACTGTTTTGACCTCACGTGTTATTCCAGCTCCCTCTCCGACTCCTCGTCGCATGATTCCTGTGAATGGACTTGATCTTCATGGCCATTTGGATCCTGATGGTAGAACTGCCTCATCTGGAACGTTCACTGTGCTCTCATACAACATTCTTTCTGATGCATATGCGACAAGTGAATCATACAGCTATTGCCCATCTTGGGCCCTCTCTTGGACTTACCGGAGGCAAAATTTGTTGCGAGAAATTATCGGCTATCATGCTGACATCCTTTGTCTACAAGAAGTATGCTGTTATCTTTGCTGAAACTCTTTTATAATGGAAAGAATGACACGTACACAGGCTCACACACACACACACACACACCATGTGTCTGCATTAATATATATACGTAGGTTCTATATGTGGAGACATGTTATGATAGATTATATTATGTTCTCATGCAGTTGTATTTATCTGTATTCTGTAGTTGTGCATAGAATCAGCAAGTCTCGAAAAATCTTTGATTTAATTCTGATTGCTTGGGCTTTGATTCCTTGCGAACCTCAAGAAATGACTATGTTTTTCGTCTTTCAAACCCTCCCTGCTCCTGTTAACATCATAATATCCTAAGATCAGTATTTTATTTCGGGAACGTCAGAACAGTTTCAATGCTGACTATATTTGGCTGGTGGTATCAGCAAACTTTTGCTGTCATTTATTGGAATGAAGAGCTTTTCCTATTTGGATTTAATTTTTAAATGAGTCCCTTGCTACTCAAACTTTCAAGAGTTCGACCCTGTATTCAAACTCAGCATATCATCAATAGCATTATAAGTGCATTACCTTGTTCTTATTATTGGAAAAACTCTAGCCTTCGAAAGTCTTAACCTACCAACTTAATTAAACTAAAGTTCCTAGTTTACTATCATTCTGTTTTCAGGTTCAAAGTGATCACTTTGAAGAGTTTTTTGCGCCAGAACTTGATAAGCATGGATACCAAGCACTTTATAAGAAGAAAACTTCAGAGGTAAATTTCATAAGCTTTTTTGTCTCTCAATGCTACATTAGTTACATATTGATGTCAGTACTGCTGCTACTCAGGTTTATAATGGAAATCCTAATGCAGTTGATGGTTGTGCAACATTTTTCCGCAGAGACAAGTTCTCACATGTTAAAAAATATGAGGTAGATGTTTTGCCATTAAAATTTTTTTTTTTTCTTGCATCATATCTTCTTTCCTTATTGTGTTCCTTTCAGGTTGAGTTCAATAAGGCTGCACAGTCTTTGACTGATGCAGTCATTGCAGCTGGTCAGAAGAAAGTTGCTCTCAGTAGATTGATCAAGGTTGCTGTTAACCCTTTGTTTCATGATTTTTGTGTAGCCGAAGGCTTTAGTTTAGTTTAAGATCTCATTGATATGATCATTTTTTTTTTATTTGTTGTAGGATAATATCGCGCTTATAGTGGTCCTTGAAGCAAAATTCAATAACCATGGGACAGACACTCCTGGAAAACGACAGCTTCTTTGCGTGGTGTGTTCATCCTCTTCCCCCCTCTTTATTCTCTCTTCCTCTCTATGGTAATGGTATATGCATGAAAAGTTTTAATAATCATAGCATTAGCATACTGAGGCATAACTGAAAATAAATTCAAGTGCTTTAATGAATAGCCTCATGGATGTCATATTTTATTTTTTTTGCATTCAGTTTCTTTTGTCTTTTCTTGTGCTCTTGCCTAAAATTTATTGATGGACCTAGGGGAAAATGAGGGAAGAAATCGGTGAAATGCAGACTTCATAAGTTACAGTGAAACATGCATTGCCTGTAATTAGTTTGAATGGAGAACTGTTGTATAAGCTGAAAAGATGACGTGTGTTCTTTTCAGGATATCCATTCTCTAGTGAGGTTTTAGCTCATCACATAGGACAATTGTTGTTATCTCTAATTTTCTACCCTACATTTTCTCATGCATCTACAAAGGAGAAATGTCTTTGATCCTGTAGATAATGTCAATATCAGATAAACGTTTACTTATCTGATAACTAGTGTCAATTAACTTTCTTTGCCTAAAAAAATATTTTCTAGGAATGTGTTGCTCTCTACTTTTGCATGTTAGAATATGATTATGTCTTAACCATGTTTTCTAAATGAGACCGAATGTATATAATACAAGTGATGTAACATATACTTCTTTTGTGTCACCCTGACCATTGCTGCAAGGGCTGCCTTACTGGTGGCAGTTTGGTCTATTCAAGAACCTCTCCTGGTCATTTCAAGACTAATACTATGTATTGCTTAAACTGCAGGCAAATACGCACGTAAATGTTCATCAAGATCACAAGGATGTAAAGCTGTGGCAGGTCTGTGTTCCACATAGCTGTATTCACTGTACATGCAGTGCTTCCTCTTGTATTTTCTTCGTTCTTCCTAACCTGCCATTTCAGGTGCATACGCTTTTGAAAGGGTTGGAGAAAATTGCTGTCAGTGCAGATATACCAATGTTGGTATGTGGAGATTTTAATTCTGTTCCAGGGAGGTATGCACCGTATTTCTGATGGCACGAATTCTCCACTTTTAGTAGCATTATATCTGTATGCAATCTCATGTCCAAAACTTTGATTATCTAAATAAGAACTTGTACTGGAATACAGTGCTCCTCATACACTTCTTGCAATGGGTAAGGTTGACCAAATGCATCCGGACTTGGCAGTGGACCCCCTTAATATTTTACGCCCTGCAACAAAGTTGAACCACCAGCTCCCACTGGTAAATATTTCTTTCAATTCCCTGACTTAGGCTTTTCCATTTTCCTAAACTTTATGATATGCATACGATCTACAGGTAAGTGCATATTCGTCTTTTGCAAGAATGGTCGGGGTTGGTCTTGGATTGGAGCAACAGAGGAGAAAATTGAATCCTGCAACAAATGAACCTTTATTCACAAATTGTACCAGGGATTTCATTGGTACCCTTGATTACATATTTTACACAGGTACAATATCTTCATAGCCCATTTATGATTTATCAGATCTTTGCTTTGTCGGTTTTTTGTGATTTGAATTCCTTGTGCTTATATTTAATCTACTTTTGTTTCCCACATCCTATTCTCAGCGGACTCGTTGACCGTGGAATCACTGTTGGAACTCTTGGATGAGGAAAGCCTACGCAAAGACACAGCACTTCCTTCTCCAGAGTGGTCCTCGGATCATATAGCACTCGTAGCAGAATTCCGATGCAAGCCTAGAGTCAGACGTTGATACTAAAGGTAAATGGTGATTTTAAGTCAATGTTATAAACTTCTTCCTTTGCTTGGCTCTACTAGGTCCTTCATTTCTTAGTTTGTAGACATGAACTATTCACACCTGAACATTAGCAATTATATCTTTATTAGGAAACTTGCAATTCCTTGGTTCCTAGTCAGGAGAGGACCAAGACACTTGAACTAGGAGGCACAGTTAGTCGAAGTTTGGCTTCCCAAACATCTTGTCGGGGATGCAGGGGGCGAAGCGTCCCTGCTAGGTTTATGGGAGCACAGCTCCTGGTCCAAAAAAAAAATCACATATATATATATATATATATATATATATATATATATATATATATATATATATATATATTTCTTTAACTCCTATATAAATTTATTACACTACAATACTAAATTAGATGATTTTGTTCTATAATTTATATTTATATTCTATAATTTATGTGCAAATTTAAGATATTACAAAGCAACATGTTTCTTTTTAATAATTCTTGACGTAATCGAAGAGTGGTAAAATAAACAAGTCATCTTTTTTTATTATCGAAAATCAAAATAGGCACGCACTCAGATTGCGCCCGGTAAGGGGTGCAAATTTTAGAAGATATCGACACTCATGAGCTGAATTTTTTAATTGATTTTTAAGGTTTAAAATAAATAAAAGATATATAATTCAGCCAAAAAACAACAAGTTATCATCTTTAGGCAATCATTGAGCCGTTCATCTCTCATAATCATGATCTTCATAATTGAAAATGGTGGGGGGGGGGGGGGGGGGGGGGTGGTGTTGTTGGGGGATGGAGTCGTAAAATTGATTTTTTTTTTTTTTTGGGGGGCGGGTGGGTGGTGGCCTTGAATTTTTTTCGGAAATTTAACAATACTTGGTTAATTTTTTCGAGGGACGGCCGTCTCCCTCGGACATGTGTATCCGTCCCTAATTGGAGCTAACATGCTTATATCTGTATGACCTTCATATGAAATATTAGATTCTACAATATGGCATATTGCACAGTTAAAAAATAGAGTAGATTTTATTTTGCTATGTATTTTTGGGATTAGGGTGGGGGACCTACTGTTTTGTTGATGGTTCCTTTTCGAAGAAATGCTTTATGATTGCTGCTTCAAGATAAGGTGCGTATTGTTTACTCAAGGAAATAAGCCAAGGTGGGAAGAATCAAAGGGCCTAGTTCTAGGGATGGTTTTGCTACGATAAATTTTGATTGATTTCTAGTTTGAAATGTACCAAAAGGAAATTGATTGAGCATAGAATTTTTAACTTCGAGTAGTAGTAAGGGAAGCGTTTCCTTATTGATGGTAATTGATGAATTGCAGATATGGATAATCTGAACGCAAACTGCATAACTGTATATGTGTATTGTTATGCTTGTGCAATTAAGAGGAGGAGATAGTTGATATAGTCAGGTATAGATAGCACGACATAGATAGCACATGACAAGTGGAGAACTGATTTTTGTTTTAATGAGTCTGCTGATTAAATGAATGATTCTTTGAGGCATGGGCATTCATATTAAAGCTGATATATTTTTACTAAATGCATGCTGCTTGAAGGGAGTGGTTATTTGTTTACATGTGACGCTTTGGTTTTGATGGAGCAATCTGGTAAAAATGTTATGTTGGGAAGTCTAAAACATTTAGGTCCCTTGTTTCTTGTTTTTTTTTTTGTTTTTTAGATCTTATTTTACCTTTTAAAAAGGCTTATCGGAGGAGTTTGAATGGGTGTGCTGTTGATACTTAGTGACTTAGGAGACAAATAGTTTTCTCTAGATACTTAGTCGCTGACCAGTAAATACTGTATGGTTGTTCTATGTATTGCTAATGTTGTGTGTTCCTATGTATGAAATAAGGTTGGAGGAAGACTGTTATCAGTCTGTGTGGCTTTTTGTAATAATTTTTATTAAATTAACGGCTGTTGATGGGCAATGAGCCAGAATGTTGGGCAAATAAGAAACATTTCCAAAAAGATGTGTAGCCCAAAAAGAGAATATGGAGATGAATGAGCAGCAATGGGTTAATAGAATGGATTAAAAATGAGTACATCTATAAAAGTTAGTGGCAGCTCTATTGAGCATGAGATCAAGGAGAACCGGATGAAACATTTCCAGCGTGTGTACTGATGTGAGGTATGTTAATGAAGCACTCTGGCTTGGAGGTAGGGTTAGATGAAAGTGAATGGAGGCTGTTAATTTAGATATTCTGTTGCTTTTCCCAGAGGAGGCGCTGGTTAACAGATGAGGAAAGAAGAAAATTCATGCTCTCTACCTGAACAGTTTGACTGGTGTTTGATAATGAACTACTTTCATTTTTTTTGCCTCTTTGTTTCTTCCCCCTTTTGGGGTCAGACTCATACCTTGGTGCATCTACTACAAACATGAGCTGCTGCCACCTTGCAGACTTCTTCTGTTAAGTTGACCACTTTTATAGATGTTCTTCGATTTTGTTTTTTGCATGTTTTTTTCTGAGTTATGCAAGTGCTTGCTGCTGTGAGGCTAGCAGATGGCTCCCATGATTACTGGCAAACTCGGAAATGCTATTGTTGGCATGTCAATTGCTGCAAATTGCTCTTATTCGTATCCTCTCTCTCTTCTTTCTACTTTTTGATCTTGTTTACTTGAGCTTGTAGACAGAGTTAAATTGGGATAAAAGTATTTCTTTGATATAGTATTTTGTAAGTGAATCTACTCGCTGGTAACTTTAGTTTCTTGAGAACATATTTATTTACGGAATATAGTGTTGAGGTACTTTGTTATGCATTTGATTTATGTAGCTTATAAATTGGAGCATCGTACCTGATTTCCTTTGCAGACTGGCTAAAGTAAACCTGTTTCTGTGGTTTTCTTATTTTAACGTGGTTTTCAAGGTTCCTCTGATAATTTCCTTCAACTAATGAAATCTTCCTCTGGATATAAAAAATAAGTTCATTTGAGTACTACTTCTTCCTACTTTCCTCTCAATTGTAATCAATTATCAAGTAGCCAAGGTGCAAATGAGACTGATGCATCCCATCTATTTAAATTAGATTGAATCCATGCCCTAAAGCTAGAACATGGGTATGGTGTAGTAACAATGTTGAACCAACTTGTCAAATTGGTTCAGTCTTGAGACCGAAAAACCAAGTTCACATTCTACATTTTCAGGTTGACCTGCATATTTGTTGAGCTCTGAGTTAAGCTGCCTTCCTTCTGAGCCGGGATGACCTGTCTGACTATTCTGTCTGGGTAATAAATGTATGCCCCTAACCAAAAAATTTAGGACATAGTTCTTTCGTTGTTAATGCAGCAGAAGTTTGACTAAAGGCTCCAACGGTATAGGTTTCTCCACTTAATTAAACACCATGAAGGTTTAGAGCTTACAGATGCATAAGGGCATGAATGGAGTCACTTTAATGGAAGCCTTGTCTGTCTAACCATTCAGTATTTCTTGACCTTGCTTGGCCACCAATTTCTCATGAGATTTTGTACCTCCTTGGAAAGGTTGCTCAACAGAATTTCATCTCCTGTTAATTAAGCGGCTTACATGATCACACCATACATCGCTAGTTATCAGTTACATGTCGAAATATCTTTTGCTAATTCTACATTCACAAGTGCCGTTATTGTCATCTTAGATGTAGACGAACAGATAATGCCCCTAGAACCTTAGCTTGAAGTCTAGACTCTAGAGCATGGGGTTTAAGATGCAGGAATTGGTATTAGTATTGATCAGTGGTTTATGGTAGCAAAATTAGAAAATATTAGTATAATTTTATAGGGTCTATATTGTGTCAGACCATCTGGTGCCTCAGATTCCGGTACAGTATAATGATACATTTCAGATTGGTGTTTGAAACTTGATTGAAGGTATCCCTATTGTTTGACCAAAAATTTCAATTATTGGTAATATACACACACACATACACACACACACAATAACAACAACTAAGCCTTTTATCCCAAGTATTTGGGATAGGCTACATGAACCAAAAAAAGAATCACGCTGGATCGATCACTTTGATAGTCCTTCTCCATTCATTTCTATCATACACACACACACACACACCATTTCGACCCAAAATTTTAATTAAGGGCCAAGATTGATATATCTCGCAAATATCGTTTTTAATTGAGGTATTTTGCAGATGTCGTTTCATAATTTCGGCACTTGATATTCCATATACCGGTACATTGTCAGTCTGATATTTCTGATATTGCAGACATGTTATATTTATTTTACCAGTTCCATTAATAAATTATTGGCAGGTACCAAACCCAATATATTTTAACATTGGTTTGACGATATCTGCCATGTTATCATCCAGTTTCCTCGATCACAATGTCTCTCGTCTGCTCATGTCCATGGACTGTTGGCTGAATTGGGCATTGGGGTTATAGGAAAGTTCTCCCGGAACCAGCCTGGTAATGGAACTGTCAGAGAGGTTTCAGATTGCATGTATTATTGTCTCCAGGTTCTGGAAATCGCAGGCTTTTTTGCAAGATTGGAGCATTCGGTTTGATATCAGATGCCACAACTTATTGGATAATATTGTTCCATGATTGGTTGATTCGGTTTGGAGCATTCGGTTGGTTGATTGCTGTAATGATTGACATAAATTATCAGCTCTTATACCAAAATCTGGTGTTTAACAGCTGTCTTTACGCACATCACAAAAACGAAACAGATTGGCTATTCCATGCACTACGAATCTTTGGCAACTAGTGATGTCATTCGGAGGATCAGATGAGATTCCTATTGAGGTGTGAAAATGCTTAGGAGAGATGAATGTGATGGTCCAGATGGAATTGGATAACTTGGGGAGATGGGTATGAGGTGGCTAACAAACCTTGTTAATAAGATGTTGCAAGCTAAGAAGATGTCAAATAATTCGAGGAAGAGTATCCTAGCGGCTCTATATATGAACAAATGTGATGTTTAGAGTTGTTCTAATTAGCGTGGAATAAAACTCGAGTCAATCTATGAATTTTGTAAAGGGTAATTTAAATATAGGTTAAAATAAATTGTTAGAATATTAGAGAACTAGTTTAGGTTCATGTTGGGGTGATTGATGGCAGAAGGTATTTATTTGTTTCGTCAACTTATAAAACAATTTCGAGAGAGAAGTAGAGATTTGCATATTGTTTTTATTGATTTTAAAAAAATTTATGATAAGGTATCAAGAGAGGTACTATGTTGGACATTGATGAAGCGAGGTCCCATCAAATATATTGACATAATTAAGGGTTTGTACGATGGAGTAGTGACATGTCAGAAATTATGGTGGCTTAATAGGGTAATTTTTCGATCACAATTGGATTGCATCAAGAATCTATATTGAGTGCATCCTTATAGCGTGATGGATAAATTCACTGGAGCTATTCAGGATGAGATAATGTGGTGTATGCTATTTGTTTAGGATATTGTCTTAGTCGATGGGATGAGAATTAATGTAAATGGCAAGTTGGAGCTAGAAGGCAAATGTTGAAATCTCGAGATTTTTGAGTAAATCCAAAACAAAGTATATGAATTGTAAATTTAATAATGGAGGGCTTGAGACTATATTGTTTTGACATTGGATGAGCAAGAGACAAATAAGTAATCAGTTTAGGTATTTGGAATTTCTTATTCAAAATAAAGGAAAGATCGTTAGTGATGTCAACTATTGGCTTCAAGCGGGCTGGTTGAAATAGAAGGGTGTAATAGGAGTTCTTTCCGACCATAAGATATTCTGTTAAAGTTGAAGAGAATTATATAGGCTGCTACTAGGTTAGCTTTGTTACATGTCACGGAATGGTAGGTTATGAAGAGACATTATTGATAGAAGATAAGTGAAATAGAGATGCTCATGATTTGTTGGATGTGCGGCAATGTTCAAGAATGCGTTTTCAGTATGCGTGCGGTCCAGGACCGCATAACGCATAATCGGATTACGCTCCGATTATGTGGATTACGCGGAATTATGCGGAATATTAATATTTTAATAAATATTAATATAATAATTATAAAAAAAATGGATATATTAATGCTATAAAACTCTAAAAAATTTTACTCAAAGGATATATTAATCCTAAAATTTCCAAATAATTCCTTTCACTAAAGGATTCAAACCCCAAATTCAACTCATTTTACTCAAAAGAATCATCTAAAATATTCAACAGGAAATAATACCCAAAAAACATAAACTTCAATAACCTTAAAAAAATTCCAAAATCCTAACTGGAAAAATTATTTTACCTGCTCAGCGTTGCCGGAGTCCTCATCTTGAGGACTGAAGCTGCCGGAGATGTCGCCGGTGAGATCGGAGAGGGGAAAGGGCGAACATAGAGTTAGGGTTTCTTCGTTCGTTGGTTTGGAGACTCGACAGCTCGGGAATCGGGAGATCAGAGACTTGACAACTGGTTTGGAGTGACGATCGCTGGAGGAGATGTTGCCGGAGGGGAAAGGGCGAACGGAGAGTTAGGGTTTCTTCGTTCGCTGGTTTGGAGACTCGACAGCTCGGGAATCGGGAGATCAGAGACTTGACAGCTGGTTTGGAGTGACGATCGTTGGAGGAGATGTCGCCGGTGATCGAAGAGGGTAAACGGTGAACGGAGGTTAGGGTTTTTTCGCTGGTTTGGGGACTTGAGATCGGGATCTGGGGGGTTTTGGGTTCGAGAGCTGAAGAAGGGTGGGTTTTATTATGTGGGTTGCGGGTACGGGTCGGGTTTCGGACGAATTTTAAAATTCAAAACCCATTAATCCTTTTCACCGCATAATCGCATGGGCGCATAATCCGCATAATCGATTATGCGTCCGCATAACGAACTGTCCACATAATTGAGCGTTTTCTCAAATTTCTGTGCGTTCTGGGGCCGAAAACGCATGTGCGCCCACATAGGGCGTTTTTTAGAACACTGATGTGCGGTAATACTAAAAGAGCTAAAGTGAGAAATGATGATATTTTTTCTAAGGTAGGCGTAACTCTCACAGAAGAGAAGATGCGAGAAAATCGCCAACCATATTTGGTCATGTGCGAGTAGACCATTTTGATAAGTGGAGCTTATCAATATAGAATAAGTTAAAAAAGTGAAGGGACGACCGAAGACAATATGGATGGAGGTGATATAAAAATATATGGATACTAAAAGCTTAAATGAAGTCACATTGCTGAAATGAGTGAAGGAGCATCCATGATATCGATCTGGCACGATTATCTTTTGGTTCATATAGTCTACCCCAAATACTTGGGATAAAAAGCATAATTGTTGTTGAATATTTGTTTGGATTTTTTTGGTAGAAGAATTGCTTGATTCCATATCACTCCATCTAGAACGCTATTTCCTAACATATTGAGGTTGTTTATGGAGTGCCCATATCTGAAGAGCTCCAGGGTGGATTGGATAATCTTCTAACTTCCACAAAATCAGTCAACATATATCAACTTTCTGTGTTCAAGTTAAATTTTGCATACCGTGGATTTCATAATGGCTTACTGTAGAGCTTAGCAAGCAAGTTGGTTGATAGGTTAAGCAGCCTTATTTGGTGTTATGCGTTAACCTCATACTTTCAAGGAGAAAGTATCTGATTTTTCTGTAGTAACAATTGGGTAGAGGGCATCATCCCTGAGGCTGGATAGTAGCGAAAGAACAACCAGACACACATCTAAAAGGGAAAAAAAAAATGACCGTATTTTAGATATACTGCAGTGTACTTGTATATATTTTTTAATATGCAGATAATATCAACTAATTCAGTTGTCCATAATGCACGTGTAGTATTTTGAAATAATATTAAAACAAAAGGGTTTTGTACGTGACCTCACCAAGCAGAGATAATGTTGATAGCCAAATGAAGCCTGACATTTAATATTCACATGATTTACCATTTGAATTTTTTTTTTTTGGCTATTAAACCAGGAAACCATAACTGTTTGCTTATTTCAATTCCATTAAGCTAAACTTCTAGTTTGCTGTTAAGATAAATATGAGTATTTACGTTATCAACTTTTTTTTTCATGTTTGTTTCAATTCTGAGGTACATTAACTTTAATGTGCAACTGTTCTTCCTAGGAGATGTTAACTTCCTGTCATGAACATCAACTTTTCATTAAGAATGTGGTGAAGTATCTTTTGTAGAAACGCTGCATCTTTGAATTTTTTTTTTTTTCCTTTTGGTCTGTGTCTTTGCATCTAAATAGTGCCAGATGTTTTGCGGCCTGTACATGAGGTGATAATGGCACTGATAGTCAGATAGTTTCAGTTTTAAAAATTTAACCTGTAATACTAGTTCCTACTTCATAGTGTTCCTACTTTGTAGTGCTCCTTTTCAGGTTGAATATGAACCAAAATAATGATGTCCTTTAAGCTGATCAAAGAGGTTTAATGTTTTTTTTTTTTTTTGGGGGGGGGCTTGTATCGCAAATGCTTTGTACCTTCTATTTAGTGCTTCTTATCTCCAACTATTCGCTAACTATATAGCAGATTTAATATGAATCTTTATGCATGTCTTTCTGTCTGCATAGTGGCTTCTATATTATGCCTCTTTTAGTAATCCTTTGATATCATTCTAATTTTGGCTTGTTTTAAAAGTGCTTTGTACCTGTGTCTTATCTCCTGTGATTTGAAATTGTGTAGCACATTCAATATTAGTATGAATGTGTCTTTTTGCAGCTTAATTTTCATCACCTGTATATTTGTGCCTTCTTTGGTAATCCTTTGATATCTCTCTAAATACTTGTCTTTCTGCTAGTGTAGTTTTCGTCATGAGTTGTATATTTACACCCTCCTTTAAGTAATCCTTTGATATCTCTGTATTTTCGTGCAAGATTTCTTAAAAGCAGGCTGCTTGATGAGTACTCTCTGTTGCTTATCCTGTTTTGTTTTCATTCTAGCGCATCTTTTGCTAATATCCAGCAACAATGGCTTGAAGTCTTTAGTCTGATTTCTTGGGGTTTACTTTTAAGTCATTGTAATCAGTTAAGCTCATAGCTTGGATGAATAATCTTTGATTTGTCATGTTTCTTAAGGAAATTTACATTTTCTTCACCCTTCTATATTTTGGTACGTCTACCTGATTCGTCATTACTGCTGCTGTGCAGGTCCTCTATTACTGTGTTCATGTTATAAGACAAAACTGGGTTCGATAGAAGATAATTCCATCTGGTAAGGTCCAGAAAAGGTGATAGATCATGTATCTTTTGTCTTCTCTTCCATTGAATCGGTGTTCTTTGTTGGGGCGGCGGTGAGTGGGTAGAGTGTGGGTTTATTTTCATTGATCTACTTGTATCATGTCAATGCCCCATTAAAAAAAGTTAATGGAAAAAGATGTTTCTTATTTTTTTTTTTCTTCTTCCTTTTCCCCCTTTGGCCTTTTGGTCTTTCGTCTCATTAGACTACCATCAGGAGTTTTTCGCCTTGTAAGATCTAAGCTGCTTCTTCACTTGATGCTGGTTGAAGGGCGGACTACCTGATACCGATCTGCCATGTGGATACCTCGATAAACATCAATAATATCTATAGCATATTTGGGAACCATTAGAAATATGAGAGGAGAAATTGTAGTTAGTCAAGTCAGCTAGAGAGAAAAATGGGTCACATCCTATTTAGCACCAACTTGATTACTAAGATGGTGGTGCTAAGACATGCTTGTGACAATGCTGGCTAGTTCTTGTAAATTACTGGCTTATGGGAGCTGATAATGAGAAGAATGCTTTCATTTTGATTCCAAGTAACGTGTGTGTTTGGTAGTATGGAGAAGCGGAGAAATCTCATTTCTATTGCGAGAAAGGATGGCTTTTATAGAGTTCCTTGAATAGAACTGATGATTTATTGCATGCAAACACGAGCAGAGTTGACGGAAGCACTGGCGGCTTTCTTTGTGCATGTACTAGCTAGAATGCACACAAACTCAATACAGCTGGTGTTGATATTTTTGGCCATGCATTTGGTCCTGCGCAGCCAATTTTTTCTTCTCAGCTACATTTTGCCGCATCCAAATTGAATGTTAACGTGCAGAAAATTTTGCAAGACTTGATTTGAAGTTGTGTAGGCATGATTGAATTGTGATCAGCTGCATTTTTGCCAAGATTCAGAAATCTTTGTGACCTTAAGCCGTCACATATTTCCTTTTGCTACAGATATAAATGCAGGCCGTATGTTGAGTTTTCTTTTCATGTTGAAATCTCAAGTAATCAATTTATTGGCATTGGCTTTTTTCCATTGTAGCAAGTCTTGCTACAGAATTTTAACCATCATCTGTTCAAACTGGGTATTGCAAGCCATTTGTAACATATAGGAGCATCAACATCAACATGACTTGGCTGTTCTCTCCATCAAAATTTGCTGGATGGCTGAAGCAACAACTGGGTAGGTAGTGAAGGATCAGTGCACTTCAACTCCTGAAAGCAAGTTGGCGGTCCTCAACGGTACGTGGTACAACTGGCCAATACAGCACGATGTCGGTGGAGATTTCACAGGTGTTGCTCGTCGCCGCCTGTTACTTTGATATCTATTCAACGATCCGTGGTAACTGGTGGGAAAGAAAGCATGCATATATTATAGATGTGTCCTGATTTTACACAAGGATGCAGAAGTCTTCAGTTCTAACACTGTTGAACTATCGTTTTTTAGACTGTACAGATGCATTGCCAACGTATTCGGGAATTTTCAAAGGAGCAAATCATTTTTTCCAGTGAGCGTACCCTCTCTTTTAAAAAGAAAGGGTTTTTCCTAGTGAGCACACTTATAATACCCAAAATACTCTTCCTATCTTCTCTCTCTCACGTTCTTAAGCTTCTGAACCTGCATCCGCAGCAGCAGCGGCGAACGAGAGGTCGGAAGCCGGCAGATCGAAGGACGATCGATGTGAATCTGGAGGATGTCATGGTGGTGGAGAATTCTACAGACCTTGGACTTAGAGAGAGAGAGAGTGATTGGTCTGTCTCCTTAATCCGGGCTAGACAGTTCGGATCCAATAAGGTGAATCCAGGACTGTAAGCTATAGTGAATCCGGACTGTCTACCCTAGATCACAAATGAAAGGGGGCAAAAAAAAAAAAAAATTGAAGCATTAACGATATTGGGCTACTTTTTGAGTGGTCCTTTATTTTGGAGATAGCGGAGAAAATGGAGACTGGGGAGAAGAGTGAAAGAGGAGAGCAAGTGGGAGAGTAGGGAAAAGGTTCAGGGGAATTGACTTGGGGGTAGGAGGTTGAAAATGATGACATTTTATCTTAAAATTTGAATGGCAAAGTTGTAACTAAAAATAAATTTTTAAGTGGGCTCTTTTGAGTGGTCCTTTATTTTGGAGATAGCGGAGAGAATGGAGACAGGGGAGAATAGTGAAAGAGGAGAGCAAGTGTGAGAGTAGCGAAAAGGAGACTGGGAAGAAGAGTGAAAGAGGAGAGCAAGTGTGAGAATAGGGAAAAGGTTCAGGGAAATTGACTTGGAGGTGGGAAGTTGAAAATGAGGACATTTTATCTTAAAATTTGAATGACAAAATTGTAAATAAAAATAAATTTTTAAGTGGGCTTAATGGGCTCCTTTTGAAATTCCCACGTATTCGGAGTAAAAGCCAACGCTCATGAATCAAACCAAGTACTGTGTAACAAGTCCCATGACAGACCTCGAAACATCAATTTGATTTCTATCCCCGTTGGCTACCAATCTTCGAGCTAGATACACGGTGCAGTCGCACTCAGCTCATTAAAATCATACGACATGTCACATAAACATAAATGCGGAGAACAATCAGCTGACGTGTTAGATTAGCAGCCATACGTCAAACACTCTGCATGGGGAAATTGGGAAATTCTATTAATACACACCAGTTTGCACATGAATCCCACATTGCGCAATCAGGGCCTAAGCGGTTTTCACACTGGTCGGAAATTAGTTTTCGAATAGGTTCAACATAGGTCAAGGATTAATTCTCAATCAGTGCAAATAATATGATCACGGAAAATAATATCAAACTTGTAAATTTTTCAATTTTAGAAGGTGGGCATACTTAAGCAAAGTGGTGTGCATGAAAAGAATTTCCTGGGGAAATCTATTCAGGCACACTACTTTTTTCAAGAAGTCCACATTTTTCGGCTGCAGATTAGTTCCCTGAGAGGTTCAGGGCTTAATATTAATCAGGGATTCATTGCAGACCAGGATAAAAAACATGCTCACAAAAAGTGTGAAAAATTTGTAATTTTTTTACAATTTTAGGATGGGCGTAGAGAGCAAAGTGGTGTGCTTAAACATAATTTCCCCGTTGCTTGCATGCAAGATGTTACAGTGTGTTTTTACTCATTGAGTTCTTCTTCTCTTATTCTACTTCTACCAACAGAGAGTTATAGAACTGATGGGCAACATTTTGAGCAACATTGAATTGACATTGCACCTAAAGTATTAACTAATGCTTGATCAAGCCAATATGTGTTGGCAAATAGCTCCAGAAATCTATCTTTTGGTGGTGCTGATGTGCCCACCCCAACCACCTTTGTTTGTGTGGATTGATTTTAAGCTCAGAGTAAACGTCACACCCTCATCTTATCTTTGCTTGCTTCATCTTTCTGATGGCGAAGTGAGGGAGAGAGCCCTCCAAACGTGGAAAATTTCTAAATGAGCACACCCCGGTTTAAAAAATTTACAAGTTTGCCACTTTATTTTATGACCTTATTTTTTTTTTTGTCCTGATCGGAAATTAATTACCAAAAGTTTTGAAGAACGTTCCGTCTAATCACCACGAGTGTTTTCACTAAGACAAGTGGTGTGCTCATTTAGAAATTCCCTAAGCGTGGAAGCTTTCGTGCGGAGGCGGTTGGAGGTCGGGTCCATGCTAAAGACTTGACCCCAACACGCCCTTTTCATGTCTTTTCCTCGACTGGTCTTGAATTTGGAACCTCCCACAATTTAGTCACGATCTATCACAAGACTAGACTAGACCTTATTAATAAAAATATTTTAGCTATTATGATAAGTTTGAGAATTTCTAAAACCATAAGATAGTTTCTCGATATTTCTATTCAAGTCATGTCACTTGTACTTTCTTTTCCTTGAATTTAAATGTATGGTGGAAAAAAATATATATTTATGATAAAGTCTGATATCGAACTTTCTTAATTTGATTGTAGTGGAAAAATAAATGAATACATCTGTCAACTGTTTAGTTGATATGTATGTTGAAATAAATGTTGTGTGCCCAAATATTATATATATGTTAAGATTAGATAAAAGTTAATTCAGAATACTGTTTAGTTAATAATTAGATCATCTTATATAATCAAAATGAGATTAAACTGCACAAATAATTAATAGCATGATCTGATTTTGCAACTGTCCAACTGTTCATGGGCGTGTCCTATTCAAAATTTTAAATTGAATGGATCTATCCATTTTCATCCGAAATGAAACCTGTGTATGTTGTTTGCTTTGATAAGCCAGCTTTGGATTTGTTGTGATTTATCGGTTTTCACAATTAGAACGATAACTATTTAACAAGGAAACTCAATTTGTAAGGGGTTATGAGTTTGACTTCGAATGAGGGCTCAATTTGAGTAATGCTGTAAAAATTATGTATGTATGAATTTGACTGAAAAGGAACAGGAGTCTAGATACACCTTTGTTTTGTTGGAGTCAGAAGCTTTGTACATACAAAGCCAGAGAGGCTCGTTTGTGATCCATGCATGTGAAAAGACTATTTATTCAGACTACTACATTAATAGGAGATAATTCTCCTGTTGGTGTTGGTTTTTTTTGCTATTCAAACTCGTACGTACATATCTTTTGTAATATTATCCAAATTTAATTCCAACCGAAGATCACATTCAAAATCTCTCTCAAATTAGAGAGGGGTGATACTACTGGAGACAAGGCTCGTCGATAATTCTCTAACAACATATATTACTAATAGTAGTACTAATCAAAAGACAAAAATAGAAAACTAATGGCAAGAATTTTCACAAAGTTCAATTGTCCAACCACAAAAAATGGCCCGCACACTCATCTTATCCGTCACCTTAAACACTTGTAGGGACACTTCTCAATAGGCTACTTGTTGGAGGATCCATAGCCTCACATCAACACTAGCTAACATCAATTGTTATCTATATTCTTACCCTTCACCATTAGAAAAACTTCTATTTATTCAATTTGAGCTCTAACTCAGCATCCACTGCTAGCTTCTCCCATAGTGTTTGCAAATGGCTCATCACTTGCTTCTTATGCTTGTGGCACTGTTGGGCTGTTTGGTTGGCCTGGGGAGCTCTGACCTGGCGGCCGACCGTGCCGAATGCTCCGACAAGCTCATCGGGCTGGCGACGTGCCTGCCCTTTGTCGGAGGGGAGGCAAAATCGCCCACGCCGGACTGCTGCACCGGGTACAAGCAAGTCACGGCCGAGAGCATCAAGTGTCTCTGTATTCTGATCAAGGATAGGGATGATCCCGCACTTGGCCTCAAGATAAATGTTAGCATTGCAATCACACTCCCAGGCAGATGCAATGCCCCTACTAATATCTCCACTTGCTCTAGTAAGTCTGTTCATGTTCTATCTCTCACACACGCATGCACGCGCTGACACGCACGACATGCACATAGACGGACATGACTTCAATGCAAGACGCTTTGAAAAATTGTAAGATGAATTTGATTGATCAAGCCATGAATCGATATCTAGATGATATGCAACCTAACATATATTTAGTTTCATTTTTTTTTTTTTTTTTTACTTAGGTAGAATATTAGTACTAATTTTCATTTATTTCATCTTTATTGACTTGTGATATGTAAGTTTTAATCAGAAATCTTATGAATTTATTCACATATAAGGGAAAAAAATTTGCAAATTAGAGAAGTATTGTATTATTTTGTTTGAATTATATGGGAATTCTCTCAAAATTAAGTTAATTGGGCCTTGAAATTTTATCTTTTTATGTATCACAAGTAAGCATTTTATAGAATCTATGCAAGTTCCAAACTTTATAAAATTTAGTATATTTTTACCCCAACAATTTGTTCTGAAATGATCAACTATGTCCCTGACTTATATTCATGAAATTAGTATTTTTTATGGTAATGGTTAATTTTATTTCCTATATCATTTTTAATTGACTATTTATTCTGGGATATCTGTATCGATCAGGTCTACTAAATCTTCCTCCAGACTCAAAATATGCTAAAGAATTTCAACTATTTGAGCGTGAACTCGAAGGAAAAAGCAAAAGCAGCAGTAACGGTAATTCAATACAGCAATCTTTTTCTTTTTCTTTAAAATTTGTTGAATATTGCTAATATATCAGGCAAAAATTCATTTTTAAAATATTTATTTTATTTTTCAAATGCATCAATAAACTAATGTGCAAGAATATTGTGCTTGAATGATTTATATAGCTTTTGATTGTATCATTTTTTGTTTTTTTTCATCTAAAATGAATTCAACAGAAACAGGAGGTGCAGTTGGAACTCAGGCCAGTGATGGGAGAAGAGAGAGGTTCATGATAATGGATATATTCTCTCTTATGTTTGCGTTGCTCGTGGCCTTCGGAAATTAGTAGAATCACCAACAATTTTATTTTATTTGCTTTTTCAGTTTCAAATATGTGAATTAGCTAAGATTGTGTGTGTGTGTGTGTCAAGTACAATCAATAGGTAGTACTTCAGTTGATTCTAGAAATACAAATCTTGTGTTTGTTTCATCTGTAACCTATTGCTAATTCTTGAATCAATGATCAGTAGCCTAAATTCAAGCTAGCATGAAAGTTTTACAAAAATATTGGGAAAAAATTGAGTATCAGAATGTCAGATATATACGCAGACATGTTCAAGGAATTGAACTTTTGAGTGACGAGTTAAGTGTTATTACTTATGTGGCTATAATTAAAACTTTTTTGTGACGACTTTGTGTCCTCGTCACTGAAACTAGTCTACAGTGCAGTATTAGGGGACTGAACCTGAATATTTATTTTGTTACAGAAAGCCCATCAGAACTCATCTGTTGTAGTAATGTCTGAAAAAGTAAAGAAATTCAGTACAGTTTGATCGATACCAGACTTTTGTTAGCAAAAATAGAACCTGTGATCTCTTCTCCCATCAACAGATAGCAGAAAATTTCTCAACTTGCTTACCTGTCCTTGATGTACAAGTTTCCAATGATGTCAAGTAAATTCAGCTATTAAACGGTGTTTCTTCTCTCAATTTCCTCTCATTTTATCGTCGTTTATGGATATAACAGTAAAATGTGCTACACTTTGATTTTGGAGCCTTAGCAATTGGAATCAAATATATTAGCTATATATACTTTGTAGTTATATATGCACCAATAGAGATTCAATCGACGGCCGCCTAGCTACTCATGTTTGAACATCCTGCACGACGATACTTCTGAGACTTTGAAGCAAACACAGTTAGATATCTCCTGCACAATTAATTCTAACAAAATCCAGAGTGTTTGGGTTCCAAAGATGAAACCTTTGATCAGTGATGTGTATGGATTCATATCAACAACTCGTTCAAAAAAGATTACACCTTGTTCTAGTAATGCATGAGGCTAACTAAACCATCAGGGCCTTGATTGAAGAAAAAATTTATGCACTGATGCGCCTACATTAAGTATCACTAGTTAGAAAGATGATCAATGCATGCATCTCCACTCCAAGAACCATACCTGAACTCGAATCAAGGACTCGTTTCTTTGCAGTCGAATGCTTTATCGCTTGTTAGTTGATCCTGATCTTTCTTTTTTGAGATAAAAAATGGTGGGTATAGTCTCTCTGCGTTTCATTAAAAGGATTAACGAAACAGAGTGCAAATATAGGCTTAAAACGATTTCCTTTTGGTTTCTAATGCAGGCCTCGAAAGAAAATGGTGTGCTTGTTGCAGGCAAAGGTACTTGCTGGGGCCACCACCCAACACACATGACATGCAAAACATAATCTCAACTACTACAGTCTCTCGTAACTGAAATTATAAACATCCTTCATCGCAAACTTCTGCAGCCATTAAGGAAAATTCTCCTGCCAAGGAGCCTTAGCCAACCTAGTCCCTTCGCTTGCTACATGATCAGTGCATTATTACCTTCTCTCCACGTGTGATGAACATGAACTTCAGAAAAGTAACTATATAACAAACATGAACTATATAACTATATAACAAACATGCATTTTTTAAGTAGAGGATGATATGCGAGGTGGGTTGGAGTTCAATAACTCAATATAGTCTAACCTATGAAAGGGAGATAGATGTAGGGGTGCATGTTGGTTGGGCTTGGTTCGGTTTTACCAATTTTGACAAAACCGAATCAAACTGAACCGATTAGAAAGGGAAGCCGAAATTGAATTTTAAATAAAACTTATTTAAAAATTATAATTTTAATTATTTTAGTAAATAAATCTTTTCAAGATATCCAATTTGTATTGAATTTATTATATACATATATATAGAGAGAGAGAACGGGAAATTCACTGGCGGTGAAGAGATTTCATTCACCATCGCTTATGTGAACCAAAGAAACAGTTACACGTAGCGCCAATTAAGGTAACAAATAAAAGAATTATCTTAATTGCCCTTTAAATAGCGCAACGTGTACCCGTTTCATTGGTCCACCTAAGCGATGGTGAAGAAAGTCCCTTCACCGCCGGTGAATTTTCCATTTACTTTTATATATATATATATATATATATATATATATATATATATATATATATATATATATATATATATATATATATATATATATATATAAGTAAACGGGAAATTCATCGACAATGAAGGAAGTTCTTTTATTTGTTAGCTTAAGTGGCGCTACGTGTAATAGGAATTTCCTTCACTGTCGGTGAATTTTCCGTTATATATATATATTATGTTTATATGCATACATGTTTGTGTATAAATATATAATTTTTAAATAATTCGGTTGGTTTGCTTCAGTTTTGGGTTTCAAATTTCAAAACTGAAAACCGACCGTTTAGTTCGGTTTTGTTTATTCGGATTGGTTTCGATCAGTTATTTCAGTTTTAACCAAACTTTGTTCACCCTTAACATGAGCTGTGTTGGAATGGAAAGAGATTTTGATGATGGGTTATGGATTAGCTATCATATGTCATCTAATTTATTCTCCTTCTTTATGTTATCTTCATCATCTTTAAATATTGAAGAAACATTGGTTTGGTTGACCAAAGAACAATCCAGCAACAAGCAACAAGCTGTACAGTTCACCAAATGTCATGACACCTTTGTTTCTCTCTCTTAATTATGTATTGTTATTTTTTTGGCATGGAATCTCGCTTCATCATAAAGAAGATCAGTCCAAAATTGGGGAGTTTCCAAACGGAGCACACCATTTTTTCTAGTGAGCCCACTTCTCAACTCTCAGCCCATATCCATTAGGAAAATTGCTGTGCTCCTTTAGAAACTCCCCAAAATTGGCATCTCAGAGGAGTTTTCTTAATAAAGATTTATTTTTTTTTATTTTTTAATTCGGTCTCTAATTTTATAGGTAAGTCCTCCCGTTTAATAGCAGATAAATGCATCATCAAACTAAAAAAAGAAAGAAAGAAAAAAAAAAAAAAATCCACGAATAGTTCAGGCTAGTTAACTAATATAATCAACTTATTATTATTAGAGTAAATGGGAAATTCACCTGGCGGGTTACCCAATATAATTATAAATTATTACATGCGACATCACTAAAAGAGCGGTTAAGGAAATTTATTTATTTGTTAACTTGAACGACGCCATGTGTAATAATTTTACTGGACCATCTAAGCGGCACTCCATACATTACCGGTATATTTTCTCTTCTCTCTTATTATTATTATTATTTTCTGAAAAAATGATATGCCTATTTTATCAACTTTATGTTGATCTCTGTGAAAGAAAAATTACAAAGTTCTTTTTCAGATAATTTTTTTATTTAAAGAAATTAAAAATTCGTTACCCAATCAGACTCTAACAGACCACGGGCCCCAGCTGGGGCGTGGGTCCCGCGAGTCAGTCTCTCGTGACAGAGAGAATAATTAGTAATCAGTAAAACAAAAAAAGAATTAAAAAGGAAAATAAAAAATAATTTTATTGATTTTTGATAAAACAGAGAAGCGGTGACGCGACTCAACCCATCGCAGACGCTGCGCGTTCTCCAATGGCGGGCGACGATCTCCTCCATCGATTCCCGTCACCTCCCATCTCCGCCCCTAATCTCACCGCCTCCTCCCTCTAGTTCTCCCTCCCACTTTCTTTCCGCCGCGATCCCGTCACCGCCGGCGGAGAAGATTATTACGAAGTGATCGAATTCGAGAAGATCGCGAACTTTTTGGGGTTAGGTTAGACCGAAGAAAGAGATTCGATCGATGGCTTCGGCCAAATCGTCGCGATCTAGGGCGTCGCAGCCGTCGGGAGTGATCTCGTCGGGGCTGCAGCAGCCCAACGCGCAGGAGAGTGGGGTCCAGCTCGCCGACAAGCTCAAGATCTTCAAGACCGACAATTTCGATCCCGATGCCTACGTCCAGTCCAAATGCCAGACCATGAACGAAAAGGTTAGGTTTTGATTCTTGCCTCCTTTTGGATCTCGATTTTGTTAATTGAGGGTGATCGATTTTGCTAATTGGTGTGGAAGTTTGAAACTTTACGTGAAGTTGCATTAGGAGGAGCACAGATTTTCGTTTGGTTTGTATTGGGTGTGTTTAAGTTGGAAGTTGCAAACTGTGTTTTCTTTAAGTAAAGTTTTGAGCAAATTTTTTACACAAATAG
This sequence comes from Dracaena cambodiana, assembly GCA_036321105.1. NCBI lineage: Eukaryota > Viridiplantae > Streptophyta > Magnoliopsida > Asparagales > Asparagaceae > Dracaena > Dracaena cambodiana. Next base: position 4,290,306 of record JAYEPQ010000012.1, on the reverse strand, counting down.
AAGAGAAGATTGAACGGAACATTCGGCCGTCATGAAAGGTTGAAACTTTAGCATGGAACATGTTGATTAATTGAAGGATCTCTTTGCCAATGCCCTGAGCAATTGAGCTCTTGTTGGAATGAAAGAATATGATTAATTGACATAGGGTGGTTGTGAAATTTTGAAATTTTAGAACGAGATGTGAAATTTGAATTTTTCAGAATGAGACGGTGTGAGCTTGGGAAGATAAATAATGTTCTTATAATTTCAAAAATTTAAAATCTGTACTTTTGTCATAGAGGAGTATATTCAACTGATTTGTATTGAATGCAGTGGGAATTGGAGGTGGTAAGAAAAAATTGAAAGATTTTTGCAGGGGATGAATGAAATATTGGGGGAAATAGGTAGTTTTATGCAATATTCTCAGCAAAGTTGCCATTTATAAAGAATTAGAAGCAAAATTCAGTTCATTTGCACTGTGATGGTAGCAGTAAAAGTGACAATGGGATATCCCTATTTGGATGCGTGCTAGTAGCACTGTAAGTTTCAATTTGTATTACTGCAAGTGAAATTGTAGTAATACAAGTTATTGTAACTTGTATTACTGAATTTAGATTGGAAGCTGTAACCAGTAACTAGAGTTACAAATTTTTTTAAATTTCAATTACTTATTCTTAAATGCTATGAGAAGTACTGCATTTATTAACACTACGATCGATGTTATAAAGGAGCGAGGAAAAGTGTTGTACATACTTTATTTTGCAACTGTAGTTACAACTAGTGGACAAGTGGTTGCAACTGAAATTGAAAAATTTTGCAATTGCGCTTGCGTCCAAACCAAGGAAAACTTCCAAATACAACAACTCAAATTACAACAATCCCCACTTGTAGACATCCAAATAGTCCCAAAGTTAGCAATCTTAGCATGTAATGATCAAAAGCTAGGTAAAATAAATTATCTATCATCCACAAATTATAGATTATATTTTTGAAATTAAAGAAAATGTTCAATTAACTTTAGGTTTCCTAAAACCACAACTTAGAATGGTCGAAGTGAAATTCTGGGAGTGTGTGTGACGTTTTTAAATCTTGTTGATAGAATAATGTATTAAATAGATGGATGTTGCATGCACTGGGAGTTTAAAGTTGTAAATGGTATCGAGTTAGAATAAAATTTTACATTTTGGTTTGGAATGAGTGAAAACTATGAAAAATAGATTTTCTTTGTTACAATCTTTTGAAAAACAAGTTTTTTTTTTTTCCCCATGTAAATGGGTGAACATGTTCAATGGGCATGTATTGAAACGGGGTGTGGTAAATGGACCAATGTTTAAAATAGCGATAACGATAACGTAACATTTTACCTCTGTTAGGTTATGTCACATATAGTGCAACGCATAACGTAGGTTATGTAATTTCCTATTTATTTAATTAAAAATAAATATAAAACTATATAAAATAACTTTTATACAACAATAACAACTAAGCCTTTTATCCCAAGTATTTGGGATAGGTTACATGAACCAAAAAAAGAATCACGCCGGATTGATCACTTTTATATTCCTTCTCCATTCATTTCTATCAAGTAATATCTCCTTATTTAAACCTCTAAACTTCATATCTTTGCGTATCACATCCATCCATATTTTCTTCGGTCTTCCCTTCGTTCTTTTAATTTGTCTTACATTGATAAACTCCAATTTTCGAACTGGTGCACTTGTAGGCCTACGTTGCACATAATCAAACCATCGTAAGCGATTTTTTCGCATCTTCTCATCGATAGGAGCTACACCTATTTTAGCACGAATATCTTAATTTCTCATTTTATCTCTCCTAGTGTTGCCGCACATCCAACGTAGCATGCACATCTCTGCTACACTTATCTTCTGTGAATGACGTTTCTTTATAACTAAATATTTCGTGCCATATAATAAACCTGGCGTAATAGTAGTCCTATAAAATTTTCCTTTTAATCTTAACGGAATGTTACGGTCGCATAAAACTCCCGTTGCTCTCTTCCATTGCAACTAGACAGCTTGTATCTTATGGTTAACATCATTATCGATCTCTCCATCATTCTGAATAATAGAACCCAAATATCTAAACTGGCTACTTATTTGTATCTCTTGCCTATCCAGTTTTACAGCATTATAGTTTATGGTCCGTCGTTTACTAAATTTATACTCCATATACTCTGTTTTAGACCTACTCAATGTAAAAACTCTATATTCTAGTATATGCCTCCATAACTCTAACTTGGCATTTACCCCTGCTTTTGTCTCATCAACTAAGACAATATCATCAGCAAATAACATACACCAAGGTATTTCATCCTGAATGTTCTTGTCTCATCAACTAAGACAATATAATCAGCAAATAACATACACCAAGGTATCTCATCCTGAATGGTTTTAGTAAGCTCATCCATCACTATAGCAAATAAGAATGGGCTCAATGCAGATTCTTGATGCAATCCAATTGTGATAGAAAGATCACTTATTAAACCACTACATGTTCTGACATTGGTCACTACTCCATCATACATGTCCTTAATTATGTCGATATACTTGATGAGAACTCTTTTCTTCATCGGTGTCCACCAAAGTATCTCTCATGAAACCTTATCATAGATTTTCTCTAAGTCAATAAATAGCATATGCAAATCTCTATCTCTCTCGGAATCACTCTATAAGTTGACGAAGTAAATGAATAGGTTCTGTCGTCGATCGTCCCGGCATAAATACAAACTGGTTTTCCGATATTTCAATAGTTTGTCGCAATTTATGTTCAATTACCCTTTCCCAAAGCTTCATAGTGTGACACATGAGTTTTATTCGCCGATAATTAGAACAACTCTGAACGTCGTTCTTGTTCTTATATAGAGATATTATGGTACTCTTCCTCCATTCATTTGACATTTTTTAGTTTGCCAAATATTGTTAAAAAGATCTGTTAGCCATCTCACACCAATTCCTCCTACTTATCTCCATACCTCTATAGGAATCTCATCTGGACCAATAGTTTTTCTTGATTTCATCCTCTTCAAAGCCTCTTTTACTTCAGACTCTTTAATTCTGCGCATAAAACTACGATTCATATCTCCACATTGAATAGTAAGATCTCTCAAATCTTGAGTAAAATTACTATTATATAATCTATCAAAATAATTTTTCCTCTTTCTTTAATCTTTTCGTCTCGAATTAGAACCGTCTGATCCTCATCTTTAATACACTTTATAGTACATAAGTCTTTAGACTCTCTCTCTCTCTTATTCGAGCAATTATATACACACATATATATATATCATTTTCTGCCTCTTTATTATCCAACTTCTCGTACACTTTTTTATATAATTTAGTTTTTGCATCCCGAACAACCTTCTTAACCTCCTTCTTTGCTAGTTTATACTTCTCAAAACTTATTCCATTATTATTATTATTCTTCTTCAAATCTCTACAAAGGTCTCGCTTGATCTTAATAGTATTTTTTACCTCTTCATTCCACCTTGATATATTCTTATATGGTGGAGCACCACTTCTCGTCTCACCGAATATATATTTAGCTATCCTTTTAATGCAGCTAGCCATTTTGTTTCATGTTACATTAGGATAATCATGTTCCCTCCAATCTGCTTCTTGTACTACTCTATCTACAAATTTTTTTTGATTACCTTCAAATTGCCACCACTTAATTTTAGGATCTAACTTACACTTAATCTTTCTAAGTTTCTGTCTAATCTGAATATCTAAAACTAAGAGTTTATATTGGGTAACTACACTCTCACCTGACACTACCTTGCAATCGGTACAATTAGATCTATCTACCCTCCTAGTTAAAAAGAAATCTATTTGGCTTGCATTCGATCCACTTTTAAAAGTAACTAAGTGAGAAACTCTCTTTTTAAACTAAGTATTCGTTAAAATTAAATCATAAGACAAAGCAAAATCTAGAATTGAGTTACCTACTTCATTTTTTTCTCCAAAACCAAATCCTCTATGTACACTATCAAACCCATTACAAATAGTTCCTACATGCCCATTGAGATCACCACCAATAAATAGTTTTTCTCTAACAGATATTTCTTATACTATCTCATCTAAATCCTCCTAAAATTGATATTTACTGAATTCATCAAGTCCTACTTGTGGTGCATAAGCACTAATGACATTAAAAATCTCTCTATCTAAAATAAGTTTAACTAATAAAATTCTATTACCCTTCCTCCCAACCTCCAATACATTCCTAAGTAATTGCTTATTTATGATCACATCTACCCCATTACGATTTCTATCTCTACCCGTATACTAAAGTTTATAACCCCAAAGCTCTGTGATTTTAGTTTTCTCACCTACCCACTTAGTCTCTTGCACGCACAAAATATTAACCCTCTTTCTAATCATACTATCAATTAACTCTGCTAATCTACCTGTAAGGGAACTTATATTGCATGATGCCAACCGAAATTTATGTTTATGAGCTAACTTGTTTACCCCCACCCGTTTATTAAGATGTGGGAACCGTCTTATATTTGACACCACATCCGAGCGTCGACGTGGCGTGTCGCTTCTGGGCGACGATCTAGCAACCCTCACACATTTTTCACTATATCCGGGCTCCGACGTAGCGCATCGCTCAGTAGGGAACGCCCCAATGAAATTCATATTTTGGCTCATGTCATAATATATGACAATATTTTATATTGGCTGTTACTGGCTTACCACAACCCTGCTCTTTAATCCTGCCTTGGGACAGGCAGTGCATAGCACTGGCGGAGTTATAAAATAATTTTTATAAATTCAAAAATAAATTTAAAATATCTAAAAAAAGAATATAAAACCATTTTGTAATACATATTCTAATCCAATTTTATATTAAGTTTTACTATAATTTTCACATTTATCTTCATAAATTATATTAAGTCTTCAACGGTAATTCCAGTTATCATTTAAACAAGAAAATAAAATTTTAATTTTTTATTTCAATTCCAGTTATTATCATTATTGTAATTTATGTTTTGTAATGTTCAATTTATTTTATTTGTAATTGTTAATTTCAGTTCAGTTAAAAATTCAATAAAATCAACAAGATATTTCAGCAACCAGAGAGGATCACAACAAGCGAATAAGGAAATAATCGCAAATTAATAAGTTAGTAATTCCATAAACAATCAAACAAGCTAACAACTAATCAAGAAAATTACAACAATTCGCTAATAAGCAAAATAATAATCAACAACAATATAGAAATTACTAAAAAAATAATTGTAAATAATGTAACATAACGTAACGTTACATAATATAACGTAAAATAACATAAAAAACGTATTGTTACGATACACTGAGTTATTTTCAGTTGTTACGTAGCGTTTCGGCTCTATTAAGTTATGTAACGTAATATAACTGGTTTCGTAACATGTTATTTTCAACATTGAAATGGACATTTGGTTGTCATAAAGGTTGAAACTTTAGCATGGCATTAGTGCAAATTCAGGAGATGCATGATTTTTTGGGGCAAATATTGGGCAATTTGACTTTTTATGATAAAGATATAAGTATTATGTTTAATTAATATGTAGAATATGTGGTGGGGGTGGGAACTGGTGTACATCATGCTGTTATAGAAGTTTGAACGTATAGCATGGGAGTATGAAAGCTTGAATTGTTGAATTTTCTTGTCAAAGGTGTGCTCATTGTTGTGTTTAGGGAAAAAAAAAGTTGAGCTAATTCTTTTTAATTATGGCTGGGGAGGAAGGTGTTCACTAGGAATCACCATTACAAGGTTTGAAAGATTAATTCTGTTTTTGCAATTCCTACTTCTACATCTATATGCAAAGCTTTTCCATATCATGTGAGCGAAAGCTATGAACTATATGGTGTTGGTGGGGCTATCCCTGCAACTTTATCAACAGCTGTAAAGGGTTTTTTTTCCACTAGAAAGTGGGAATAAACAACAGAAAGTTCTAAAGCAGGCATGCTACATTTGTTGCTCTTTCAGTCCACTGTTTCTTATTTTTCTCATGGTATATCGATTCCAATCTTCAGGTTTCATTTATATATTTTTTTCAATATAGTATGCTGGACCTTGACAATTGTTTATATGAGTAAACCTTATCTAAAGGATATTCGATATGACACCCATTTATGTCTGATAAATTTATTTCCATCCTTTTGAGCTGGCCAAGGTGTGAACATGCTCTCATGTTCATTTTTTTTTTTCAGGAAATAAGGCAATTGTGCTCTTACTTACAAGAGCTAAAGAAGGCTTCGGCCGAAGAAATGCGCAGAAGTGTTTATGCTAATTATGCAGCATTTATTAGGTTAGTGAACAGCTTATTTAACCTCTTTGATTAACTTTGATATTGATGTTTTTGCTTTTCATACAACTTTTTATAACTAATGTGAATGAAGGGTAATGAAATGCTGGTGTAGGAAATTTCCTATATCAATCCCCCCAGAAAGCTTATGATGGGCCATTGAATATATGGTTCATATCATGCATGATCATGTTACTGGAAGAGATACGTGTATGAGAAATCATGTGATTTGAAAATATTTTATCCATGGCTCAAGTTGGTTAATTTGCTACATTATCAAAGTATTATTCATTCCCTCATCACTTTATTTTTGGTAAAAAGTTCCAAAATCACATGTGGATGATGGACTATGTTGATCATCCATTTGGATGATACCCCATGTGCTTATTATGACCCTTTTAGGACTTTTCCTTTGCTGTTCATTTCCCTTCTGCTAATTATAATGTCTATATGTACACTGCTGCATATTTGACTGTAATACAATAGCACAACTTTTGCTTCAACCAACATATTAACTAAAAGTTATAAGTTAATGCACTAACTTTATGATTCTGTAATCCTCATTGTAACTGACTAGAGTTTAACTCTTTTTTTTTTTCTTTTTCAAACCCATGTTTAGTTCTGAAGTTAAGAATGAAGTAGCTGAAAATTATTGAAAGCTGGATGATATCTTTTCTCCGAATATTGATTTTTCTTGATAAGAACTTAACATTCCCAATAGACGAAACATTGTAACCATATATAAACAAAATAATGTAATTCATGGCTTATACAACCAACAACTCTGACGTTTAAATAGTTAGGTGAAGAAAACACGGCTCTATCAGGAGCTAATTATCTAAATGTAGCCAGTTTACGTTCAAGGAAGACATATTTTAATATAAAAATGGATAGAATAGACTTATATGTATCCCATTTACATCGAAAGGTGGACAGGTTCATATATAAAGGTGGTCAAATTAGGCTGTATATAGCCTGTTTACATCTAAATGGTATACACGTTTTAACATAAAGGTACAGGAGCCAAACTTCAGGTAGCCAACTTAAATGTAGACAAATTTAATGTTAAGGTTGTCATATTAGCCTATTAGGCTATATGTAGCCAGTTTAGGTAGACACTAGACTATTTAAATATAAAGGTTGACATATTAGATTATAGGTAATCAGTTTATGTTTAAAGGTAAACCGTGTTGATAAAAAGGTTTATTGGTTAAACTATATAGGTAGTTACTTGGTAGTAAATGCAATCAATTTCATATAAAGTTAGACAAGTTAAGCTATTAGCTGACAAAGTCGGCTTAAAGATGAATCAGGTTCACCTAAGGCTGGGTTGATTAAAAAAGATGATGGATTTCAGACTAAGGTAGATAGTTCCGTACAAGATGTAAAATTCATACAAAAAGAAGGCATATTGCATGGAATTCTAACAATATAAAAAGATATCTCATTACTTAAATTTATTATTTACACTACTTTTTCATGTATTTATCCTTTTCTTCTTGAAAATTATTAATCTGTTTCATGAAACACTTTATAGTTAACATCTCTCAAAAGGGCAGCTCCTTTTGTAGGAAAAACTTCTTTTCTCATAACTTTCATGTTATATCCATAAAAAAGGAACCTTGATATGAGTCACAAAAAACTCACTTTTGTTCAGTTCCATAATGAAGCAAGAAAAGAGAAAACATTCTTTTTTTTTCCCTGTAGTTTTGCAGGTCTCCATAAGAAAAAAAAAAGAAGAGAAACATTGAGATCTATATGATTGGGAAGGGAAAAAAAGAAAGAAAAAAAAAAGAAAATTTAGGAAAAAAAATAAGAAAAAGAAGTTTTTTTTTTATAATATTTATTCATATATATATATATATATATATATCTTAAGATCATGAGAACTGCGGAGTTCCATGGGAGTTGGGAGAAAGATAAAGGAGGAAGAAGAAGATTTCTTCTTGAGGTCAACTTGGATCAAAAGAGGGAATTAGAGGCGGGTTAAAAGGAAGTGTCGTAATTCTAAAATACATCATAGGTTCAATTAAATATTGAAAGGAGGGGGGGCGGGGGGGGGGCTTATAGTTTGAAGTCAAAGGGGGGTAAGCACATGAATGTTTATTTGGGGGATGAACACTTTTGCCTCTATTAATTATTAAAGATCCATATATGAACTTTAGGCCATAACTTTTGGTATAGAATGAAGAATGTGCTATGTCTAAACCTTTTCATGACGAGCCCCAATATTTTTCTTTTTAATTTTCATGAGATTACAATTGTCTAATACGAGCTCAATAAACTTAAGAAGTATAAACACACCATTGGGGATGCCGTGTCCATATTGGACATGTGTCTGACGCAGACACACCACAAACACATCAAAAAAATGTGTCGGATACGCCAAGCAATGTGTCCAATAAAATAAAGGAAAAAAATATGTGTTATTGCTTTGTCCGAGCATTTTATAAGTTGTGTTTGAAACAAAAGAAGTTAAATTGTGTGGAAAAATTGAAATAAACATAAATTGAAAATAACTTAATTAGTAACATCTATCTATACTTTAATATTTTTTTGTGGACACGAGTCTTGTTTGGTTTTTGTGTTTATAGAAATAATTTTTTGTATTCACATTCTATGTTGATTTATGACCTGCAATTATCACCATATTTTCTTTTTATCTCTTTGCCCACAAAGAGTGAGGGAGAGAGGTGGATGTTTGATTGATGGGGAGACTTATTTTTTATAGAGAAATGAAGAGACATGAACCATATATTGACATTGCTTTAGTTTTGGATATTTAGTAAAATTATTATGTTAATAATAGAGAATATAGACTTATATTTATTTTTTTCCATGCCCTTGCCATGGCCGTGTCCTTATTTTTTCACAAACGCCATGGCCGAATCTGTGCCAGTGTTCATGCTTCTTACCAATAAACAAAAACCTTTTGCTTGATTAAGTGGTATTTTATGTTTTCTTCTTAGACAGAAGCAGGCTGAGAAATTGGCTAATAACAGGTAACTAGGTGAAGGCTGATGTTGTATGGTTAGTGTAGTTTCAGAAAAGAAATGACACTGGTAAAGAAATGTGAAATTGCAGAAGAAGCAGACTATGAATTTTTATGAGGGAACAAAATGTCCAGAGATCTCTTGTGAGCATCCCTCAACACCATCATTGTCCTTTCATACTTAGGTAGATCCTATGGAGTACAACTTTTAGATGAGAAAGTGGCTCCGTAGAAAAGATTAGTTGAATCTATAATCTGATGTCAGCATTTTTAGTCAGTGGCAAATTTGTGAGCAAAGTGATAATGGGTATAGATGGTAATGCAGTTTGAGTTCATGCAGCCAGGAAGCCACATTCATAACTCTCAACTGAAATAGAGTCTAGATGATGGAAGATGGTACATATTCTAGAGGAAGATAAAATTCGTTGTTAACTTATGTCAACTGAAACAATTGATGTAATGGCAATATGGAGGTTCTAATAAAGAATTACATGTATAGTATCAAATCATAACCTGATGAAAGTCACCCAAGAAGTGAAAAAACAATCCAAGAGTAGCGCATTAATAAGAAGTTATAGAGGTCAAAGTATGGATCATCAATATAATAGTACTACTCTTAATTGAAATTGGGTTTAGGTTGAGCCATAAATGGCAGATGGGAACTCGGGTACAAATGATATTTCTAAAACAAATACAGCAACAACATTGATGCTGTATAAGTATTGATAGATGACACTTAGTGGATGATTCAAGGGAAACTTCACTTTGAGATGAACACAAGCCCAGGAATAACTGCAGAGGCTAGCATTTCACATGTACCCTATGATGCAGTTTCTTGTCTTTACCAACTCTATGTATTTCGTGATATTGGCAAAATCACAATCCTGGCTTAGTATTTATCCATTTAAATGGCTTTTAATTTTGATCCACTTATAGGAACAGCACTTCCAAGCCAAATTAGAGGATTCAGATTTCACAGGAACATCTATTTGTTAGTGTCTAGATGGTAGCCTAGATTTCAGTAGAATTGAGCTGAACTACTTGAATTTATATTCAAGAAATGAATAGTGTTGACTTCTTAAATGTCATCTCTTGGCATTATATACTGGAGAACAGAGATACAGAGGGGTGGGCATACTGTGAGTTTGCTGATAGTGTGATTTCAATTTTTCTGTCTCTAATTCGGTAATTCCTTAAGATCTATTTTCTAACTTTAATTCTTTAATATCTTGAAGCAAATCTGTAGTTGCTTCAGATTAAATTTAACCAGGGCAGTCATAGTGAGTGTATACTTTATTGTTCTGCTTGGTTGCAAGTAAATCAGGAATTGGGTGCAACTTACCTAGCATGCAAATTTTTGGTCTTTAGATTGCTGTAACAGAGTCCACTTATTGCAACTTGTAGTAAAAAATGGTAAGCCCTTTGGTACAACCAAATTGACCAAAGCACCACTTGACTGTTTTTGTTACTGATTGTGTTAAGTGGGAGATTGCGGTGTTAGGAAAGAGGACTCTTGTTTGCCAAAGTAGCATTTGAGCATCACAACTTGTTGCAAACGAAACAGTAAGCTCAAAAATGTAGCCGAAACAGTGACCCAATTGGTCATAGCAACACTGCAACAGTTAGCGCTGCTGCCATTTTTTATAATAAGTGGAGAGCATGCTATGCCAGATAAGGTTGCCTCTTAATTTGCCATATTAACAGAATAGCATAAGCGGCACATCACTTATTTCTAAGCAAACTTATTTCTTCAATTACAAGTACCACTTCCAACTTAGCCATGTAACAAGCTTGTGGCATTGCTTATTGCAATATTACCTGCAGCAACTCCACTTCAGGTGCATCTATAAACAACCTGCCGTTGTGGTTTGATTGTGGTGTTGATCTTTCTAAATCATCTTACAGGGCACTTTACTGTGTCCTATGACGGACATGTTCCACTTGCTGATATCTTGCATCAATCTGAGCTTGGAATATGGTTAGAATTTCACTTTCTTTCCATAACTGTTACGAAGCTTTATCTAGTAGGACCTAACAAACATGCTTGTCGTTTCTTGATTAGATTGTCATTTGTTTTATTTCGTATTTAATCATTCAATTTTGGGTAAATCATATAGTTCTGAAAAGGGATACATCAAGTGAGCGTTTATTTTCTAAATAATTCCATTTCATCTACTTCACAGCTATTTCAAGCTGACAAATGTTGAATTCTTTGTCAACTGGAAGCAATATGTGTATTATTAGAGGTTTTTCAAGAATACTGCAGCCAGCATTTTACTCTCATATGAAGTTTTGTTGCCCGTATATCAATGTCCATGCTACTTGAGAGATTCCAGCTTACTGATTGTTCAGCTTGCTACTCTGAGTTTTAATATTAATCTTTTTTGGCGGCATTTGGCAATTCCCTTACAGAACATCTAAGGAGATATCAGATCTAGAAGGCGAGCTTCTGTCAATTCGAAATCTGCTGTCTACTCAGGCTGCTTTAATTCATAATTTAGCTGAAGGAGTTAAAGTTGATTCCTTGTCTGCTGGTTCTGAAGGTTCCACAGCAAACGATATATCAAATATTGAAGACCGAGAACCTTCTGATATAGAGAAATGGTTGGTAGAGTTCCCCGATATGCTTGATGTTTTGCTTGCTGAGAGGAGAGTGGATGAAGCTTTGGATGCCCTGGATGAGGCGGAGCGTATAGCTGCAGATGCAAAAGAAAACCGGCAACTAAGTCCATCTGCACTAATGTCACTGCACACTGCTATCTCTGATCATCGCCAAAGGTTGGCTGATCAGCTTGCTGAAGCTGCTTGCCAGCCTTCAACTCGCGGTGTTGAGCTTCGTGCAGCTGCATCAGCTCTTAAAAGGCTTGGGGATGGCCATCGCGCACATAGTTTGCTGTTAAATGCCCATAACCAAAGGCTTCACTATAATATGCAAATTATCCATCCAACTAGCACTTCCTATGGAGGTGCATATACTGCTGCTCTATCACAGCAAGTTTTCTCTGCCATTGCTCAAGCTGTGAACGATTCTTTGGAAGTCTTTGGTAATGAGTCAGCATATATATCAGAATTGGTGGCATGGTCTACAAAGCAGACAGAAGCTTTTGCACAACTCGTAAAAAGGCATGCTCTAGCCTCATCTGCAGCTGCTGGAGGTCTAAGAGCTGCCGCAGAATGTGTTCAAATAGCTGTTGGTCATTGTTCTTTGCTGGAAAACCGTGGACTAGCACTTTCTTCTGTTCTTATGAATCTCTTCAAGCCCAGTGTTGAGCAAGCACTTGATGCCAATTTAAAGCGAATTGAAGAAAGTACTGCTGCTCTAGCAGCAGCTGATGATTGGGTTCTTACTTATCCACCATCTGGACACCGTGCATCAAGTACAACTGCTATAGCCCAGCCCAGGCTTTCAAGCAGTGCGCATCGTTTCAATTCAATGGTGCAGGTAAATGATATATGTATTCACATTTGGAAGTATGTCGCACGGCAACTCCTGAAATATTTTTTGATCACAGTGCTTCATGCAGTCCATCAATGCATCAAATAAGCCTAGTCATTTTTAAGTTGATCACATGGAGTTTTAGCTACTGGGCATGCATGAAATTTATGACATGGATCTGATTATGATTGAGCAAAAAGAACTGTCTTTGCGAAATTCTCTTGCTTAGGTTTTAGTTATACATGTAGATGAACCCAAAGTTTTGGGATAAATGCTTTATTGTTGTTGTATTGCCTAAAGTGGATCCTATTCTGCAGCCAGTCCAGCCTTTGGCGTTATTTCAGTTGTGTGAATTTATGTTGCATCTTCCAGCTGTTGGTGTTATTTCAGTTGTGTGGATTTATGTTGCATCTTTTGTACTGGATTGGTAGCCAGTTTAAATTTTATCTTTTGGTATTAAGACCAAAAGGTTGTGGTCACTTTACATATTCGTATATATCCAGTACACAGATACTTACTCCCTGGTGCTGGAACGCCCGTGTCTCATGTGTACACGTAAGCATTCACCTAGACACCATGGATTAATATGTCACCAAGTGCTAATGCCCGGTTCAAAGTAATATCTTTTTTAGAAAAACCTTAGTTTCAAAATCAGGACAATTTATGTTTTTTAATTTTAATTAGGAAACACAGTTGTCTCTAGTTTACAGTTTAGTGAAATTTATTAAACATTCATAAATATTTGAAAATTAACCCCATGTAAAACTGTTATAGTTAGCCATAGACTCACAGATGATGAGTTGACTTATGTCCATATCAAGATTTACAATGTTGGAATTGTTATGCATATATGCGAGTCATTTATGGTATAAAAATTGGCAATATCAGGTGCATTTTATTGGTGATATCGGCAATATCGGACTAATATTTTATGGTGTCAGGTGCCTCAAAGTTCAATACGACATGTGATTTATACCAGTATTGGCTGATATTTAAAACTTCGGTCCATATACTACACATCATGTGCTATAACGAAGATAATAGAAAATTTAATAGCTAAATAGTGTGAAAAGATCTAGCAACATGAGTATTTTAGTGCCATTGGTGATATAAAGTTCTTGAATGATACACTTGTATTTTCATCAAGCATACTACTGGTAACTCTTTGTTCATGGTAGGGTATCTAGTAGTCCGCCCAGTACTTCCTGGGTGGTACATGTCTATTTTGAGTAACTGGCTGCTCATGTCAATTTATTTGGCTGCTATGATCCTCGAAATAGTTGAAGGAAAACATTTTAGTCACAGAACTGTCTTTGTCCTCAAAAAAGTTTAGTCACAGGAACGGCTATAAAGTGCCTCATGGAGCTATATTTGAGATTGTATATTGATCTTAATTTTTGTTATTTTCTGGTCTGGACAACAAAAAAGACTATAAACCAAGTTGTTACACTTGGGGTTCCAACTACTAGTTAAGCATGTTTCTTGTCTAGTAATTATAATGGTGTGATTCCTTCAATTGCATCTAATCCATTATTATGACAGTTTTCTGTATTTTAATATCCAAACAATGAAGGTAGGGCAAGAATAGATAATTCCAAATAGATGCGGAACATACACATAAAATTTGGGAACACATAATTCTCAAATCTTTGGGGCGAATGCATTCCCATTTGTCCTTTCTGCTATGTTATTCTGCTATATTAAGGGAATTTCTCCTGTGTCTTATCTTGAAACCTGGGTAGTACTAGTTTGTAGGAATGCTCACTGTGGGCCTCCCCAATTTGTATTCATGGAGATGTAAGTATTTTGCTGGATTTCACTACCTAATGCAACCCTCAATCCCCTTGTCTTGTGACAGCTGTCAACATATAAGACAGTTACAATGTTCTTTGCCACAACCATAAATAGTCCTGTTATGTACCCATTTAATTTTCGTGTTTATGAATTAGTGTTCCGTAATATCCACACAAAACAACAAAGCCACTGTCTATGTTTCTACTTGGAAGTCACCCATAATGACACATTAGATCTTGCCATGTTCCATTGTATCTTAGCAATCTTTATTTCCTTTGTTGTATTGTGGATATATTTCACTATGCCTGATCTAATCGTATGTCATTCTTTTGTCCATCCATGTTCCCCACTGTCTGAAAATGGCAGACCCCTAATTTGATCACTTATGACAGGAAAGGCTTTTGTTTGTGACCGCAATGTCATCTGGTTCACGTTGGTATAATCTGGCATTCGGCTCACCTAGTGTTATATAATTCCCCTTAGCTCCACATACCATGATCTAATTCTTGCATACCGATTTGTGGTACATTCCAGATGCGGATCACCAAAACTGGCGACCCAAAAAGTTAAAGATAACTAATGATTAATTGATTTAATGAGTTGTTTTTTATGTGTTTAGTAATATTGTTTGTCCTTCTATTAGTAGAATTTTTCAAGAATTACATTATGGAAAGAAAAGTATGTCTCTTCTTTGTCTACTTGAACATGAACAATTACTGCATATTTTTATGAAATAACACTAAAGATGTTTCCACGGGTATCATGATTCCAAATGTCAATCCACTTAAGTCTACACCCTTTGCACCGCACACTGCTTAAAATCGTACCATGTACCCATACCTGTCCCTGTACCATGACCCAAAGCATTGCATCAATATGGTAATGCTGTTCACGCCTGTTTGTGTCTGTGAATTTGTTCCGCTACTAGATATTACTGTTTAGTATTGATCTTCTTGCATTAATTTACTTATAGTGCTATGATATATTCCCAGATCTTTAGGTAACTCTGAAGATCTGATTATTTGAAGCAGCCTTTCTTGCTCTTTTATAGTTTCTTCCTTTTCTTATTTGGTATTTAATCTTATACCATTTGTCTCCTCATTTGAATGCCTTGCAGGATTTCTTTGAGGATGTTGGGCCATTGTTGAGTATGCAGTTGGGTGGTTCAACTTTGAATGGTCTTTTAAGAGTATTCAACTCTTATGTAAATCTGTTGATCAATGCCCTGCCTGGTTCCATGGAGGATGAGGAAAATTTGGAAGGTTCCGGGAATAAAATTGTGAGAATGGCAGAAACTGAAATGCAACAGTTAGCTTTGTTAGCAAATGCATCTTTGTTAGCAGAGGAGTTGCTCCCTCGAGCAGCCATGAAACTCTCACCCATGTACCAGTCAAGCGGCATGGATGATTCTCGTAAAAGAGCTTCAGACAGAAATAGCCGAATGCCAGAACAAAGAGAATGGAAAAGGAAACTACAACGTTCTGTTGATAGATTGCGTGATAGCTTCTGTAGGCAGCATGCTCTTGATCTCATTTTCACGGAAGATGGCGAAACCCATCTAAGTGCAGAAATGTATATTAGTATGGATGCAAATCATGAGCCCGACTGGTCACCGTCTCCAATATTTCAGGTATGCTTAGATGGGTTTCACCTTATAAATTATAGTTTGCAAAATTGCGTTCAGGAATTGTATGCAAAATTGAATGGAATGGCAAAACTATGGGTTGTTGGGGAAATTCTCACCAACCTTATAAATTTTATTGTGTTCAGGAATTGTATGCGAAATTGAATAGAATGGCAAACATAGCAACAGATATGTTTGTAGGCAGGGAGAGGTTTGCTACCTTGCTATTGATGAGGCTCACAGAGACAGTTATACTATGGCTTTCAGAGGATCAGAGCTTTTGGGAGGATATTGAAGAGGGGCCAAGATCACTGGGGCCTCTCGGCCTTCAACAGGTATACGTTTCGAATACAAAAAGACATCTTTGATGGTTTCTTTTCTATGTTAACCAGCATTTATTAAAATGCCTGTTCTTTTCTTTTTTGTAGTTTTATTTGGACATGCAGTTCGTGATCCTTTTTGGACAAGGTCGATTCTTGTCCAGGCATGTGCATCAAGTTATTATTGACGTTATAGATAGAGCTATGACTGCATTTTCTGCAACCGGAATGGACCCGGACAGGTATGTCAAGTAATTTGTAGTTCTCTTTTGTCGAGTATGCATATTGTTGTTTTAGTTACTAAAATAGATAAGTAACCTTAAACAGAAACATGTTATAAAACTATGTTGGCCTTGTGAAGGATTTGATTTTACTTGCATGTTCCCTCTCACTTTTGCTCTTAGGTACCCTGCATACCAATTTTCATTGCTTTGTTTTATTCTTTACTCCATTTTTATTACCTTGAAGTTTTATGTATCAGCTAACTTAGTCTGATTATTTAAATTATTTTTATTTGTACTGGTAGCCGTTTTAGCATTGAGTTACATGTTTGTTCTTATGAATGAAATTCCTTGATTCTTATTCCCATCATTACTATATTAAGGAACAATGAGACATGAACATTGTCAAGATGTGTAGGGCTTCCGGCTTCATGATATGCCGGTCAGATTATAGTGAGTCACATTTGTTAAGTTATCCAATCTAGTAAAAAAAATTATGATTTAATAAAAGTGCCAACTATTGTGTTTCCATCTTTGTTGAAACTTTGCATGTCTTTGTCTTGCTAATAATTTATGTTCCTTTCCGGATTCAATCTGAGTTTCAAAAATTGTTTAGGTTCGGTATTATTTTAATAGAATATTTTATGGATGTCTTCACTTTTCTCTCCATATTCTCTGGCTTATTTCCTTTTCTGTTGGGTCTGGCATGGATTGGGGGGTGGAGGGGTGGGTTGCTGCAATTTCTTGAGGTTGTTTCAAGAGAAACTTTGCTGCATCAGCTGGTGCTGGAGAGAGAAGTTAGGATCCACGTCTGTTTTGGTGGGAGATCAATATACACTGTGGAGACCAGTATTGAATGGATACACATACTCTGACTGGGCCATGGTACATGAATGAAAATCTAAGAAGTATACACAGCAGAAGTATTATGCCCGATTAGTTTGTGTGACATGCGTGTCTGACATGACACATTCAATGAAAATGTCATACTACATAGTTCTACTCTTCAGCGAACTTGGAGACTACTTGTAGCCCGTGGGACCTCAAATTGGTTTATCATGTGAAATCTCCTGTAGGAGAGTTCTTTATTCACATTTTAAGTGGAGTTGCAGGCTCCTATTCTTGATAGAAGTTCTGTTAGCCACAATACACGCCCAGTTGGACATCCTTCTTGTGATTGTTTATGTTCTTTTTACTTCCTAATTCACTAAAAACTAAGTGTTAGAATGGCAGTTTTGGGTCAATGATCCTATCATTTTATTTGTGAGGTCTGAAGAATGGAGATATGCACAGATGTGTATATCATTCAGTGAATTTCTCTAGGTAAATTACTAGTTCCTTTTCAATGTCTACTTGTGCTTCACACATCTGCTCCCATCCAATTGTCTCCCTAACCTACTATTTTTTGAAGTCCTTACTGCTTTTGTCATTGCAGTTGCATCTGAGTTTAGCTTATTTTGGTTACAAAAACTTTGTCAGATCTCTATGAAATGAAACCTAAAAATATGCAAATACTGGTTGCTGTCCTTGTCAGTTCTTCCATGACTTCATAATTATACCTTGTTTCCTCTCTAGTATTTCTCATATTGAAGTCAAAGCTTTGAAGCTTAATTTTACCTGCGGTATAGTCTTGCCAAAGTAACTAAGTATCTTAAGCCGTTCCTACATGTGCATCTGCTATACACCTATACCCATTGAAATCTGCCTGCCATATTGCAATCATATAGCAATTAGCACAATTCTGAAATATTTGCATTTCCCTTTTTTTGTCTGGGGAAGTTATTCTATTGCAGTACATTTCAAAAACCATCAGGCTTCTCATTTATAAATTTTTTTAAACATTAAATAACATATACATGCACAATAATAGCATTAGATTGCAAGTAGTAGTGTTTATTTAATCCCTGTTTAGTTTAGTAGTCCAGGAATCAAATCTAAGACCCGTTGTACATGATGACACCTGCAGTCTATAGTAATTTTATGCTAACTGGCTATGTGATTCACTTGCAGTGTGCTCCCGAGTGATGACTGGTTTATTGACATTGCTCAAGAAACTATAGGCAGAATCAGTGGGAAAGTTGGAGTAGGCAATGGAGAGAGAGAAGTCCACAGCCCAACTGCCTCTGTATCGGCAATGTCTATTTCATCTGGCAAATCTCACGGGAGTTCCTAATTTTCGCAGCTTCACTTGTAAACAGGTCACTTGTATAATTGACAATACTTTTTTTTTTTTGTTCTTTCCTTTTTCGTGTGTTGCATTTTGACACTGTTGTAGGTGGTGATTGATCTTTTCTCTAATGAATACTGGAAGTAATTGTTCTCGGGGGTCTTGAGCCTGTAAATTTGGGACTTGGTGGTTATCCAATCCAAACTGGGGGTCATGTCCATTCTTTCACCTTTTGTTACTTTGGCCGTTCAGAATCCATTGTTTACACTTGGTAATGTAAAAGTGCCTCTTAGTCATTACTAGAGGCAGGCATATTGGAAAAATATTTGGTTTCAAGTTGTGGGTGAATCTTCAATATGCAACTGTTATATAATCTCTAGAAATAACTGGTGTATACATCTTTAATTTTTTTTTTTTTAAAATGTGAATGAGTGCTGGTTTTCTGTGTTCTATATTATTTACTTATCTGATATGCTAGTAGGGAGGAAAAAAAAAGGAAAATAAGAAATACCATCGGATGGATATGACGATGGCACCACCATGTTTTAGTACTTGTTAGATGCCATATTTGAGAGTGCTGCTGCTTATGGAATCAGAATATGCGTATACTATGGACACAACTTGTCATAAACCATGGATACTATGGATATAACTTGTCATAAACCATGGTACTCCGATGCACAGGAACCGTATAAATCAGGATGGTATGTATGTAGTTCAAAATTTCTGGCCATGTTCTATTCTAAATTTCTGCAGGCTGCAATGTTTTAGTTACAGCTGTTTCCATCTTCAATCATATGTCTCAATTTCTGAAATATGAGGATTCTTTCTTTTTGTTACTGTATGCTTTATAAATTATCTTCTTGTGTATTGAGTAAGCAGTGGTGAGATCAGGTTCTATGAAACATGAGAATCTGCAAACTGCCTACAGTTAGCTTGAAAGTTGTAGTTTGCTGTAGAGTTGAGATGGTTTATATTTTTTTGTTTTTTGTTTTCAGGTGATGAAACCACTGATATTGATGATTCTGAACATATCTTACTATTGATTGTATCATTGTATGAGGTAAAGAAAATTCAGTTGATATTGTTCAGATGAGAATACAAATTTGTACTAGTAGGGATGATAATTGACGCGTCTATGGGTCATTTTTTGATTCGTTCTATATAAAATTTTGAATTAAAAAATATTTTGTTTTCTAATTAAAAATTTTGTATATGGAGGGCTAAAAATTAATCCGTGGATGCATACATTATTATTTTTCTGTACAAAAAGAGATTTTAAGATGGATGAATGATGATATACCAAGAGAAAATATAGGAACTAAGTGCACATATAAGAAGTTAGAAGTTGATAAGATTGAGGATGAATTAGGGGACAATTGAGATGGTATGAATATGTGCAATGGAGTCTTCTATAGAAACCAATTAGGAAAGGTGATAATACCTTTATTAGTAAAAGAAAGGAGGCCTAAATAGATATGAAAAAAAACGTAGTTAAAAAAAAATGTTGATATGAAAAAAGTGACTTTAACTATGTTCATATTTTCCCTTTGTTAGGACTTTAACTATTGATATTCTTGACTATGTTAAATGGGGAAAAAGAATTTATATAGTTTGAATATTTATTTACACATATATTTTTGTACAATTATTCAAATTAAGTTCCAGTCGAACTTGGAACCCCTCCCAATTGTACAAAATACGAAATATTGGAGGATGCCGATTCAAATTATAGAATAAGTTAGGTATTTGTATGAAATATTGGAGAATGCGGATTCTAAAGGCGCACACCTTTTTTCTAGTGAGCCCACTTTTCCTAATGAGCATACCCTTGATAAGAGAGTTTTTTCTAGTTAACACACCCATAATCTCCAAAAAGCCCCTATAAACTCTTCCCACACATAACACCCATCCATATTCTCTAATCTGTGAGCACACATCTCCCTCACAACTCTTCTCCTTCCTATTTTGCTCCTGTTCGTTGCTGAACGGTTACTTGCCGCCTGTCACTCTCAATTTGGATTTTAAGATTCATTTTTTTTTTCTCTTGCAGCTCTCACAGGGAAGAAATAGACAGAGATTGAAGAAGAGGCAGTTCTGTCCAATCCTTCCTATTTTGCCTATTTTGCTCCTGTTCGTTGCTGAACGGTTACTTGCCGCCTGTCGCTCTCAATTTGGATTTTAAGATTCATTTTTTTTTTCTCTTGCAGCTCTCACAGGGAAGAAATAGACAGAGATTGAAGAAGAGGCAGTTCTGTCCAAAAACTCGAATGACAAACATATAATGATAACCAAAGTGTTAGGTGTGCTCACTGAGGAAAAAGGTGTGCTCATTTAGAAATTCTCAGTTTCTACAAAGTTGCATAGGGCAAGAGTGGGGCCGGAATCTATCAGGCGACGAGCCAAAATCGAGAGAGGAAACAGCAATGGCGGAGTTTGAAGACGAATCATGGAGAAAAGAAACAATCCCCAAAATAGTAAAAATCCTCTGCACAAACCCTAGCTCCAGCAAATCGTTATCCCAGCGAGGCCTCTACTCTCTATTACTGATCAGCCCCTGGTGCTACCATACTCTCCTGTCTCAGCCCTCTCTATGGCAGGTGCCTCACCAATCTAACCCTAGCACTAGCAAATCGTTCATTAATTCAAATCTTGATTTATTTTATATTATTTTATTTGTTGCAGGCCATCGATCTTCGCGAGATGAACAACGCAGGACAGCGCCTAATCTCTGCTCTTTCTTTGGTATTTCTTTTTTGTGTTCACTCATTTTTTGCAATTATTAGTTTTTTTTTCTTTTTCTTTTTTGGCTTATTGAGTGTAGATTGCAGGAGAGGTATTGGAATGTGAAGTCGATAAGCCTCGAATTCGCCAGAGATATTGAGGATAATCATCTGATTCAACTTAAAACCATGGTATATATAGTTTGTCGATTTTTTTCGAGGAGTTGCCAAAATGATAATCTTAATTTAAAATTAGGGTTATGAATTTTATACTCTAAATAGATAATAGTATTAATTTCTCATGCTCCGACTTTTGGCCTGCTCTATTGAAAGTTTTGAATTAAAATTGAAAATTTCATTTATCAAATTCAAAAATTTGAATAGGATGGATCAGGGTTGACCTTGAACCTGTCCATTCTCGTCCCGAATTTTTGATAAGAATCTATCTGATGTTAATGCTTAATGGTCAGTTATTGTTTATAGGAAACGAAAAAAAGAACAGCTTTGAATGTTTGATATGATTAACAGGCATTTGAGCCGCTTCGAGGCTTGGAGTCTCTAAATCTTAATGGATGTCAGAAGATCTCTGATAAAGGAATTGAAGCCATAACTAGTGTTTGTTCTCAACTTAGGATTTTCTCTATATATTGGAATGTTAGGTACTCTTTTCTTTCTCTATGTTACTGCCCTGGGATTTTTCCCCTTTAATTATTAGTTTTTGATATCCCTGTCCTTTTAGAAATTATATTCTCTATATTGTTGATCAGGGTAACTGACTTGAGTATAAAGCTCTTGGTGAAGAATTGTAAGAATATAACTGATTTGAACTTGAGCGGCTGTAAGGTAATTTCACTGTGGGTCAGAGATCCATTATATATGTGTGCAGTTTACTGAATTGTTTCTTGATCTATTAAAACTGTTAATATTTGCATATCTTATTTCTTTATTCAAATATATTCTTTTCTGAGATGTTGGTTTGCTTTCTTGAACTTGCATTCTTTGAATTTTAGTTGCTTTTGTTATAAAATGCAGCTGATTTTTAGCTGAATGTAGATCTTATGCTTCCATCATTTATACACTGGTCTTGTAGTTCAAGTTTTTCTGTTACTTGCACAAGTGACACAGGTGTCAGATTTCCAGCCTATAGGTGTCCTGGACATGTTTAGATGTGTGTATTTGTAAATAATGTGTAACTTGCCCAAACAATCCGTAATTCATTTAATAAAAGTCAGTCCTTAACTTGATTTCCCTTAGTCATCAAATCTCTCGTATATATTTCAGTCTTGATTCCCCTGTAGTAATCAAATCTCTCATAAATGTTTTAACAAGATAGTGATACGGTTATAAATTTATAAAAAGTGTTACTAGAGTGTCCTGAAAGTGTCCAGATGTCCTCATGGCTAGCACACTAAAACACTTAGAACTTGAAGTGTCTGGGTAGCACTGGTTCAGCTGATGCTGTTGTATAAGCATGAAAGTTAAATGATTTTGCTGAATTGGTCATTTTTGACCCATATAGCATTCAGATCATACAATAACATGTAGAACATTTTGTTGGAATATGAATTTGTCACTATAAAATCTCACTAACTTTGTATTTCATGAACCTGTAAAAGACAAGAAAAAATTGTTTCTTCTATTGACTTGTCTACTTTGTTTGACTAATGCTATGGTGCCTTGAAGAGATTAGATGAACAACTAGCTAGTTTTTTCTTTAGATTTTACAACCTGACATATGAATGGGGAGTATATATGAACTTTGAAGCACGGATCCTTCACTATGAGTGTCGTGTTTGTGTCTAATATGTACCGGACACCGACATATGACACTTGCCGATAATGTATCAGACACACCTAAACCGTATCAGATTTTAAAAACCCAAAAATTTGTGTGTAAGAGCCGTGTTTGTTTTCAAAAAGTCATATGGATTGCCGGTCGGCATTGCATCCTCTTTCAAAAGTGATAAAGATTGCATGTTGAATGGGGTTGTACATTATATAAAAAATAAAAAATTGACTTAAAAGGGATATTAAGCTAATAGGTCCCAAATATCTTGCAAAAATAGAAGTTTCTAAGATTTTATTCAATGTACTTCCAACATTGATGTAAAATTTTTGTACTTTTTAACCTCGTTTCTTTGGCATGGACACTAGTGGCATATTCTAACACTAATAGGGGTGTTCGACACATCTTCCCTACAAAATCCAGACAGGAACATGGTTACATATGTGTAACTCTTTTGATATAAGTGAAAACCTTAAATAGTAAGATATAATTAGTTTTCATCAAAAGTGGGCCATAACATGCTTCATCTTGAACATATGTAAGACATGGATGAAAACATATGTCGGTATAATGTATAGCCAAATATGCAAATTTTGTTTAGGGAAGTGCCCTTCGAAGATTTCAGCACTCTAATGACACTAAATACAAAGTGACAATGATATCACTGTTCAATTGCAATAATGGAACTTTATATGAGATTTTAAGTATATATTGCATCTAGTAAAAAAGGTCTAAGCTTATTCTGGTTGTTTAGTGGATTTCTCGTTTCACATTGAATAAATAAGCACCTATGATTGTTCCCATGTCACATTTCCTAACCATAACTGTTCTCACACTTCAAGACAATTGTCACCCATGTCACTTCTCCAAGAAACACTGTATTTTCTTCTTCCTGATTCTCTGAAAAGCAGTGGTCAATATATATTAAAAGCGGTTTGGTTATACAACTAATAGAAGATATTTCAGTATCTTTTGCTGGTTAGCATTAAGCTTATTAAATATTCAATGAACGTATCTTTTAAAATTTGGCATTTTGTAGAGTCATTGGTGATTGGTTAGACAATTGAATTTTGCTTCCTTTTATTACAGTCTCAGACTTCCCAGTAACAATATATGTTAGTGATTTTCAACTGTTTAAGAATTATCATGTGCTCGATTATTCTATTATTACCATTATTATTTGCAGTTGCACAGTGATAGTTTTTCGGCCTAGTATATGAAGTTATTGTTGATAAACGAATTGTGAGACTATTGACCTCAGGAATTCTTTTTAGCACTATATCCTAGCTTTTTCCATGAATCATATGTAGCTTAATCTTTTGACTGGCAAAATGCAGAATATCTCAGACCAAAGTTTGTCTCTGATAGCTGACAATTATCAAGAACTAGAGGAATTGAATATAACTAGGTATGTATATACACTGTGGATCTTCTATCTTTCAGCATTCAATTTAATCTGTTTAATGACCAGAAAGGATTTGCTTAATATGTCATATGCAAGTAAAAATGCTCATCTTTGAGTATGGTGGTTAAGTTGGTGAATTCTGTGTATTTAACTTAACTGAGCAAGATGTGGTCATAATTTTCAAACTTTTTCCATTTCCTATCATCCTAGCTAATGACTAAATTGATTTTTGTTTCTATCATTGGGTGTAAATAGTTAAATAGATAGATGGAGGTGCAGGTATAACAAAAAAGATCAAAGTCTGACAGATTCACACTGCAATCCTTTGCTAGCTCTAAACTCATATGAGAAAAAGATCATAGTCTGACAGATTTCACACTGCAATCCTTTGCTAGCTCTAAACTCATATGAGATCTATTTTCATTCCATTTATCTCTGTTGCAACTTGTAAGGAGAAAAATGAATCAGTGGAGCTCTTGTATTGGGGAGATGCATCATCATCATCCAATCTTTGGCAATTGCATTCCAATGCTCTTATATGCATCAGTGGAGCTCTTATAGTGGGGAGATGCATCATCATCATCATCCAATCTTTTCTCCTATCAGATTGACTGCATCCTACAAAGAACAATTTGAAGTCATGAAATCACCTTGAAAAAATCAACTACGTTTTGAGATGGGCTCTCAACTTCATCATTAAACCTCTCTTTTAAAAATTTCTGCCCAAAAAATGTGCAAGGGAGGGCGTCTTCATTAAAGCCTTGAATGTTAGTTGGCTGGTAGGTTGACACAGTTTTTTTTACCAGACTGTTAAAGTTTTGCAACCATAGGCGTTGTCCAGTAAAATGTCATAGACCAAATACCATATTCAGGGGATAACCCCTTCGAAGGAATATATCACATTTTATTCATATTTTTTTTTTTTAATCTGATCACATCTGTAGTCATATAGGTAATGGAGCATGTTAGCTACAATTGTTCATAGATGTCCAAGTTCAGTGAGGAATGAGGATTAACTCAATGGTCAAACGATCCACGAGGGTGATCATTTTTAGTTTCAAGGATTTATAGACAGCAGGCTTGGTGATACAAGAAAATTATTATAGATTTAATTAGAGGACCGTATTGTTAGAGGACCTATTTGATCATCAAATGCCATTCATGCATAAAGCTGGCACATTTTAAGATACATTTAACGGAATGCCAAGCGACATGGTTGTGTAGTAAATCAGGATCGCCTTACAATGAGAAAGGGAGCTATGCGTCTTCTGAATGTTGTTGGAAAGAGGATACTTTATTATGTAGAATAGATTAATTTTTTTTATAAAGATATAATAAGTGGAAGAGGATATCTTTCTATGTTGGATCTGGTCATTCCAAAGATTGTTTAGGACTAGGGAACATGCTTTTATCCTGGTGAAACCAACACAGACTTGGCAGGAAATTCAGAAAGATTGCTCTATCTATCAACTACGCGTTCAGTCAAAGCACATTAGATTGGATTTTTGGTTTGATCCTATTGTAAGGCTGATGATTTGGCTGATTAGATCACCTTCTATGTTTAGGAAATGCAAATAGCTTAATCAGTTATGTATGAAATACATATGCTTCTAATTACTATATTGCAGACAAACCTTAGGGTTTTGAGTTGTTGACATTGAGCTTCTTGCAGCTTGTTTTTTTTGTGTGGATTTTGACACTAAACAATATTATGTAGACTGCCATTTTATGGTCTTCGTGCTAAGTTAGGTGTAACTCCCATCGAGAAGAAGATGCGAGAAAATCGCTTACGATGGTTTGGTCATTACAATATAGGCCTACAAATGCACTAGTTCGACGATGGGAGTTTATCAATGTAGGACAAGTTAAAAGAACAAAGTGAAGACCAAAAAATACATGGATGGAAGTGATACGAAAAGATATGGATTCTAGAGCTTTAAATGAGGAGATATTACTTGATAGAGTTGAATGAAGAAGGACTATCAAAGTAATCGATCCGGTGTGATTCTTTTTCGATTCATGTAGCCTACCCCAAATACTTGGGATAAAAGGCTTAGTTGTTGTTGTTGTTGTTGCCATTTTATGGTCTTGGTTCATGGAGAGAGTCTCACGACAGATGGTCATTATAGAAAGTCAATTCTGGCATATTTGCAACAGCAAAGAGGATAAAATCTGCCAAAATCTATGTTTCCAAAACATGCATTCTTTGTTTTTCAGCTTTTAAGTGTAGGTTCTTAATTTCTATGTTCTTTTAGAACATAAATGTCTTACTATATGGTAAATAGATTTGTTGGAAGCTTTTGTCTTGTGAGTCGTGGCTAGGGCTGAGCAGAAATCCGAAAAAATATAATCGCACCGCAAAACCGAACCGAACCGAACCGATCGGTTCGGGTTATTCAGTTTTTAGTTCGGTTCGGTTTAAAAACCGAAATTAATTACAGATTTCGGGTCGGATTTCGGTGGTTTTAGCTCCAACCAAAACCGACAAAAAAAATAAATTTTTACAATTGTAGTTTATTCTTTTTCTTTTATTTATTTTCAATGTGTTTTTCTTTTAAATATTTGATGAAAAACATGTGATTGTTATTTTAATAGGTAGAAAAAGAAAAAATATAGAAAAGAAAATTGTTATCTTTCATACAAAATACACGCATTTATCACATATTTAGTTTTAAATATGTTGTCCAAATAACCAAAAAACCGAATTGAACTGAAAATTCGGTTTCAGTTTTCTTGGGGGTTCGGTCGTTTTCGGTTTCGGTTCTACTATTTCGGTTTGGTTTTCGGTAGGAGTTTTTTCACCCAAACCTGAATCGAACCGGCCGATACTCACCCCTAGTCGTGGCTCATGTCCTAAGCAACACTGTTTCTAGTTGAGGGCTTTGTTTGGTTGTTCAATCAATAGAAAGGGAATAATTGGTGGATGTTTTGACAGTAGTAGTCCCAGACTGTAGAGGGCTCAAAAGAATAGCAGGCCAAAAAGAGCTACATAAATTCAGAAATAAGCTTTGGTGTTTACATTGTTTTTGTAATTGATCCAGCAAAAAATGTTAACCAAATTCTCAATTCCAAAGTTCACTTGGTCTAAACCAAGTTCAGAGAGTATATATGCTGCTTTGGACCACTCCTCTTTGATTGGTTAATATTATCAAGTAAATGATAGTTATCTCTCTCATATTCTTCTGATAATTCCAGATAAGCTGTCATAATGTATGAAAATCCTTTTTTTTTGCATAGTCATCGATCAGCAGGATGGACATGATCCATGTCTAGAGATGATCTTTTTCCTTCTTCCCTGCATCTTTGTACTGCCTTCTCTTTTGTGTGTGTGTGTGTGTGTGTGTGTGTGTCTGTGTATCTGTGTTTACGCATGTGTGCGTGTGCTTTTGTGTGTATTTGTGTTGGGGGTGGGTGTTGGGGTTCATATAAAAATATTGGTTTTCAATATACAGTTATATGTTCTTTTAAGTTTTTCTTGGATGGAGTTGTTATAGAGTTTAAACCATAAAGATCGAGGCTCAAATTTATTGGTTCTACTGTATGTA
This sequence comes from Dracaena cambodiana, assembly GCA_036321105.1. Classification (NCBI taxonomy): domain Eukaryota; kingdom Viridiplantae; phylum Streptophyta; class Magnoliopsida; order Asparagales; family Asparagaceae; genus Dracaena; species Dracaena cambodiana. Next base: position 4,262,001 of record JAYEPQ010000012.1, on the reverse strand, counting down.
AGCTGTTTATTTTTTTAGTTATCGTGTCTGGTCGGGTCCATAAGCATCTAGAACCTCTGTTTTTCATTGCAGAAATAAGACGACTAATTATATACATTTTCGTAAAATTCAAACCTGAGAGTAACTAAATAGATAATGCACATAGCAAGGATATTCAGTTTGAGAGACTTTTGAACATTGTACTTTACAATTAATTATGCAGTACACTAAGAATGTTGGTACATTTACAAAGATGTGCATTTGTAAATGTACATTTTTATAAAATTCTAGAGGATATTCGAGAACCTCTGTTTATGAGTGCAGATATAAGAAGACTAATTATATTCATTTTTATAAAATTCAAACCTTAGAGTAACTAAATAGATAATGTGCAGAGCAAGGATATTCAGTTTGAGAGAAACTTTTAAACATTATACTTTACAATTAATTATGCAGTACACTAAGGGTGTTGGTACATTTACAAGGCTGTGCATTTGGTTTATTTTGAGGGCTTAAAGCCTTGAAATTGTAGTTTTTTGACATAGAAATTGTTCTTTGTCCTGGACCCCTGGTCCCTGGATATCATTTAATTAGAAACACCATGAAATCATGAAGACAGTTATTTGTTGTCATATCTTTTTATCTCAAGGTTTAAATTTTGAAATTGATATAGGTATCAAATGAAGGTTTATGGTATAGGAAATAGGTAATATTGAATGTATCATATTGGCAATAATGATATATTGGTAAATATCCACAATATTGGCAAATAATTATACATCAATAAATATTTTCAATATCTGCAATACCAAAACCAATGCTATAGGGTCTATATTGTATCGGATACTTGAAAATCCAATACGATTTTCGCAATATGTATTGGTATTAGCCGATATTTAAAACCTTGATTTATCTAAAGTATATTGACTGTGGAATTCAACGTGATACTCAAAATGCTGGATGGAATTATTTGTTCTTTAATTAGTCTAAAATTTCAGATTACGTATTTGCTTGTTTGCCACATTGTCCTCAGGTGTATCAAGTTAACGGACGTTGGATTACAACGGATGCTTCTTAGATGCGTTGTACTCCAAAGCTTAAACCTTTATGCTCTTTCAAAGTAGGTATTTGACTGTATCATGGTTCTAGTTAACCTTGAATAACTGCATGATTGCTTTCGTGAGTTTGTTTTGGGAGTAAATATGTTGACCAGTTATCATTTAAGAATATTGATTCTTTCTTGCAGTTTTACAGATAAAGCTTATGAAAACATTGCATGTTTAGCACATCTGAGGTTTCTTGACCTTTGTGGTGCTCAGGTATTTATGCCTTTGCCCACTGCCTTCCATCTTCATAAGTTTGGACTCCTTGATCCTAATGTGGTTGACTGACTGTCAGAACCTTTCTGATCACGGCCTATCATGTATAGCTAGATGCAAGAATTTGGTATCGTTAAATTTGACATGGTAATTCAATAATCACATTGCTCTTATTAATTTCTCTAACATAATGATTGTAACTGCAATCTTTTCATACCAAATGTATGACAGGTGTGTAGGTGTTACTGATATGGGAGTGATGGCCATTGCTCAAAGTTGCAGGTCCCTTGAATTTCTCAGGTATTCTACGGGGTGAACATATTTACATGTGATCTATTTATAACTTATAGGATGTTAACTAATTAAACTGATCTGCAGTTTGTTTGGGATTATTGGTGTAACTGATAGATGTCTGGAGGTTCTCTCTAAATTCTGCTCAAACACCCTTACAACCCTCGATGTAAATGGGTGTACTGGCATTAAGGTCTCATTGACTTGACATATATGATATTCATTGTGTGTGTTCTTATGTTGAGATTAAGGTTCTAAATTGAATTGTCCAACTTAATGTTGTTAGAGACGGAGCCGTCAAGACTTGCTTCAATTGTTTCCTCATCTGAGGTGCTTCAAAGTGCACAGCTAATGTTTTTATATAGAGGTATAGCCTTCAATTTTAAAAACCTCTCTTTTTTTAATTTTTCTATTTGATTTTGTTTAATAAGTCATCATTCATATAAGATTTCAAAGGTTTTAGCATTTTTGTGGGCACAACATCATTTGCTCTGCAAATTTTTGGTCTTTGGCTAGTGCATATATTTTAACTGATGATTTGAAGAAAACATATCCATTTAATGTACTGAAACTGTTTTGTAGTAAAACTTGCTGAATAACATATAATGCCGGTCTAACATCTCATGGTACATAGTGCATATAATCTACTACTACGCAAATCATCCTTCACTTATTAGCTCCAGGCTCTCCTTCTTTGAATATCTTAGGCTGTACTTGGATGTCAAAAACAAAGTGTTTTGAAGTGTTTTTAAAGTGTGTGTTTTGGAGTGTTTTGGTGGTGTGTGTTCTGGAGTGTTCTGATCATGGTTTTTGGAGTGTTCAAGTTTGTAATTGGGAGTTTGGTTTTCTTATGGATTTGTCTAGTTTCATAAACATGTAAAAGACATATTTCCCATTAGTGAAAAGGAAAGTAGGTGGGAGAGATTAAAAAGGAAAGTAGGTGGGAGAGAGAGTTGGAAGAAGGAAAAGAGAGGGTATTTTTAGATAAATAATTCAGAACACTCCAAAACACCTTGATTTAAGATGTTCTAAAAAATACTCCAAAACATCTGTCCAAGTGTTTTGAAGTATTTTAAGAATACTCCTAGACACTTGTTTAAAAAATCACAAGCAGGTATTCTTATGAATACTTCATAACACGTACTCCCAAAGCAACCCAAAACACTTCAAAACTAATATAAGAAGGTTGAAGATAATAAAGACAAATATCAAACTTCTTGTTGGCTGGGGTTAAAATTTTGTTAGTACACATTCCAGTGTATATGAAAAAATTACTTGAAGTTTTACTGAAATTCCTAGTCCAAATGATGATCCGCTCCCAGATGAAGCAAGTGATAACCTTTATTAGGGTGCCCCAACCTCTTGTAGAATAGTAACTGTAGCTTGAGTAGCCATAAATTAACCCATATGCAAATTGGTAGATATTTTCGTATTTGTCTTTTTTCTACATATGATTGTCTAAGAATTTATCTATACTACTCACAAAAGCACCTGCTGAAATGAATCATTCTGTTCATTTTGACCAAATTGGAATGAATCATTTCTCTTTTTAAAATTTAAAAACATAAAAGGATAATACGGATAACAATCATATGTAATTTAAAAATCATCTATATTTATATTTATGCATTTAGATTTCAGTAAGTTTGAACGTATCCACATCTAAACTTGTAGTCCAGATTTCATAATCTCTGGCCTTACCTATATTTAAATTTAAACTTAAAGATGGTTATCTCTTATACTTTTGAAGAATTTGTTTAGCTTATCAATAATTAAATTTGGATATACCAATAATTTGAGTGTTAATTAAAAAATTTCCAAATATGTATTGGATAAAGGTTGTACTTGAATTTTTTTTAATGAAACCAGTTTAACCAACTTGTGCTATTCACGTTCAGAAAATATTTATACTGAAGTACACATATGTATTATAAATAGTTCTAAAAATTTATAAAATAATTTATTTACTTAGCGCACAATTAAGAATGTTTAGATTGCATTAATGCTTATATAATATTGCACAATGTATCTAAAAGAGATGAATAAAAATAGAAAATTATGTATAATTGATATTTACATAAACTAAAATGAAGCAAGTTGGATCAGCAAATCAAGAAAAGAAAAGAAAAGGAATGAAGCAAGTTAAATAAATTAAGTTAAATTAATTGTAATATAAATTTAATTATAAAAAAGTTTACCTATAATTTTTTTAAAAATTACTAATAACTTGATTAAAAATTATTGATCCAAGTGATGACTAAATAATAGAAATTATATTATAAAGAAATAAATGCACCTTATATATATATATATATATATATATATATATATATATATATATATATATATGAGTAAACGGGAAATTCACCGGCGGTGAAGGGAGTTCCTTCACCGCTGCTTAGATAGCCCAATAAAATTATTACATGTGGCACCACTCAAAAGACGGTTAAGGGAATTCATTTATTTGTTATCTTGAATGATGCCACGTGTAATAATTTTATTGGGCTACCTAAGCGGCGGTGAAGGAACTCCCTTCACCGCCGGTGTATTTCCTGTTTCCTCTCTCTCTCTCTCTCTCTCTCTCTCTCTCTCTATATATATATATATATATATATATATATATATATATATATAAAACTTTTTCTTAAGGTCTAGTATGGTTAAATAGAATATTTTAAAATTGATGCACAAAATATAGTGAGAATAAGATAAGATTTAAACTAATATTTATTTTAGATTAATATGTTTTATATATATATTCATATTAAAGAGAGGAATAATAAATAAAATATGCTTATAGTGAAATTAGATGCTTGTCAAATATTAAATGCTTATTAACAAAGAGGTATTTTATAAAACTATGTGTATAGCATTTTAAAATTTTATAAAAAAAAATCAAGTAAGGCCTTATCCAATTAAATATTTAGAAAATTTAAAATTTTAATTTACACTTGGATTATTATTTGCATATCAATTTAAATGTGGATTTGAAAAATAAATTCTTAAGTATATGACATAACCATCCTTATATTTAATTTTAACTATGAATAAGGTCGAAGATTTTAAAATCTGGATGTGTAAATATAGATAGGGATGATCTTTAAATTACTTTATTATCTATATAATCTTTTTGTGTTTTTAAAGTTTAAATGGAGAAATTTTTATTCCAATTTGAGCAGGATTGAGTGACTGATTTTTTAAGCTATTTCTTCTATAAGCTAGTCCTTTTGTAAGTAGTGTAGATTAAAATATTATGGATGTATAATTCTATAAATTATCTTCTTCCAGACAAATACTTAATATTTGATAAGCATTTATTTTTACTTGAAACATATTTTACTTATTCCTCTATTAAGATAAATTATATATCACATTTTACTGTAAAATAAATAAATTTAAATCTTATTAACTCACACTATATTTTGTCTACCAATTTAGCGTAATATAAAATTATATTTAATTGACACTAGAACTTAAGAAAAGCTAGATAAATACATCATAATGTTTACAATAATATTCATTAATTCTGTTTAACATAAATTCTGTTATTTAGTAAGCAGTGGGATAAATAATTTGGTATCAAGTTATTTATGAATTTTTATTTTTTTTAATCTCTGTTTATCGATAAACTAATTTCCATACCCAAATTTAGAGATAATTAATTTTACATAATTTTTTTTATTTTTAATTACTTTTTTGTTTTTGTTTGTCCCGCTTGCTTCTTTCGTAATTTATGTAAATACCAATTTATACATATTATCTTATTTTTATCCCTCACTTTTAGATACATTTAGCAATATTTAGATGAGCATTAAAACAATCTGAACATTCTAAGTTGTGTTCTATGATAAATAGATTATTTGGAAAATATTTATAATTATATAATATTCATAATAAATGCATGTTTTAGTATTAATATTTTCTTGGCGTGTGTAGCACGTGCCTCAAACTAGTATTGTTTGAAATATTTGGTCCCAGAATTGCAGCTTTTAACCCCCTGCCTTGGAACCATTTCCATCATTGTTGAGCAAACTTGACCTAGGTATGTCCAATGCTATCTATATAATGTTAATTTGAATGCAATAGTAGTTTTAATTGTCTGTATTCTTGGTCTTCTTCCAAACATTCTTTTCCTCAAACTGACCAGCATGACTTCTTTAAGGGCGGGGGCATATGTTTCTCTTAGAACATCTCTCTTGCTTTTTCACATATTTCTAAAATTTGTGAAGCCTTTTGGTGTGGTGGTGCTACACCTGGTGGTTGATTTTCGTTGTTGGGGTGGGTGGAGGTGATTTTTTTTTTTGGTGTGAGGGGGGGGGGGGGTGGTTTCTTGGTGTGCCTGAGCGGTGTTGGATTGTGTTGTGCGTGGCTGGCTAGGGTTTGTGTGTGCTGGTTGAGGGTGATATCACGAACTCTTGATGCCTATTGACAAGCTCCCTTCCCCAGTGTGAGTTCTGATGCAGTTCCTTTGAACACAGATGTCGGTGAATGTCAATTCAACAGCCATATTAATCATAGATCAAGTCTATGAATTTGTAGAAGATGTGACAGTGTTCTCTTCTAGTGAAAGCTCTTGACTTCTCAGAAACTTTTGAGGTCTAGGTACACTGATGCGGTAGAGTGCCGACATGCCATAATAGTAATCTAAAGTCTCTTGCGTTCACCAGGAGTCTTGGTCATTGCACCCACCTCACATATGCAGTTTTCAAACAGAGGAGATAATAAGAAGCCTTGAAATTAAAGTTAATATAAACAAAATTGAATGTAAGCATAAATTGCTCTTAACGATATCCGGTCAACAATGGGAAGGGAAATAGTAGAAAAGGTCTCTTTCTCCAGACATGTGACATACTCTCCATAGTCCCTAATTCTTGTCTCCTTTCTCCAAACTAGAAAGTCTCTTTTTTTAGTGCTTATTATAGTTCAAGGAAGTGAATGCTCTTTTCTGTCTCTCCTTTGCTTTTGCATTATCTGTATCAAAATTCTTACATAAAGTTTTTACATAAAGAAGCCAAAAAGGTTTGGATTTTGACTCGTATTTTGTATTCCTACTCGGACTCGGATTCGGAATTTGATTTTAGATTCGAACTTAGATTATTTGTATCGTTCTACACTCATCGGTTCTTTTTGTTTTCCATCTTTCTATTTTGAATTCATGGAAATAAATTATTTTGTGAAAATCTGTACTGATTCTTTTTCTCATCAGCGTTGAATCGTTCCTCTCAGTCAGGCCCATTTATTCTCTATAGAGTGTATTACCTCATGCTTTGGTTGACCAAGACAAACCTATGTACATGTAAAAGCTAATTATGATTCGGGATGAGCATTGTATCAGCGAATGAAATAGCTTTCGCTTTCAGTTTTAATTTATACTGAGCAATACCTTTCGTTTGCGATACAACTTTACTTTAATAGAATAATGGAGTTGTTACACATAGTGTAGCCGGATAACAAATATGCTATATGAGAGAAATGTAGACAGCTTATTTTGCAATGGACAAAATATATCTATTTGTACAGTTTCTCTATTTGTAACACAATAGTAAACTGAGATTGAGATGAGCATGTCCTTTACTACTGTGCAACTTCCTACGTTATAATTTTAATCTCAGCTCAATGTGCCACTGTTCATGTTATCTTTTCTCTGATGTTGAACAAGTCTCTATTATTTAAATATCCAAAAATAAAGATATTACAGCATGCATGTGTTCATGTGTTCGCAGCAGAATTTCTTCGCTTTCCTTCCATTGAATTAACTTAAATTACAACGAAAAAGAACAAGAAAAAGAAAGAACAAACGAGAGGATTTTATATCTCAATCGCTCTCTTTTACAATGATTTGTGGGATCTGTGGCGATGGAATCTGTCAAGCAGCCTCTTTGGACGATCTGACGTCGAGCTCCTCTCTCTTGAAGATGACGGCCGACTGTAAACGATCTTCTCTGGTCTTTCACGAACTCAAGGGTCTATGCGTAACTTGAATTCTCCAAGATGCTGAAAAAAAGAAAAAAAGAAGACCTCTAGGACTTTCCCAGGAGGGTATTTATAGCCTTAGGATCATATGATAGTTTCTATCTAAATAGAATTTGCTCTCATTAAGGATTCCAATCAAATATTTTAGTTTTGATTTAAATCTCTTGATTTAGAGTTCTAATTTGATTCAATTTGGGTATTTGGATAAGCCCAAATCTTAATCTCAATCAATTTGAGATTCTGGTTATCTGCTCACGCAGAGATAATCTCATCAAAATGCGGAGCTAAAGAACCAGAACGCGGAACTAATACGGAGCTATTGAATAGTTCCGCGTTTCGTTCAAACGCGAGGCTAATATAGCCAAAACGCGGAGCTATAGAGTTAGCTCCGCGTTCTGTTGTGAAAATCTCTATTTACTTAGAAATAAATTTTCACTGCCAACGGCATGTTTTTTAAATATGAGGCTTACCTTACTCATGGTTCTATATAGTATATACCTGAGCCCTTGCCAGTTTTCGTATGTCAGGCTTGGTTGTTGGTGCAAAGGCTGACGGAATGAAGCTCATTGGAGGAATGAAGAGAAGACGACAAGATCAGAGAGACCTGCATGGAAAGATGGTTCCTCCTCCGCAGAGAGATGACACTTGCTGTGTCTGAATTACACAACACATCAGGCGTCATCTCTCCTGCGAAGGAGGATCCAATTCCCTCCAAGACTCGCACAACTGAAACTCACCTTCTCTCTTGTAAGTTGGAGCTTGCAACACTAATCATTGTCGTCTGCAGTATTTATATAGAAGTTGAATCACTGGGACCGTTACACATCTATTATTTATTTGAGTTCTTGCTGTGGAGATGGGAGTCAAACCCGAGGGTTAAATGTTCTCAGCTCGTGCTTTCACATTTGAACTCAAGAAAGTCAATAGGCCCACAAGTCTTTGCGTGGGAAAAGGGTTGCGTAAAGGATGTGAGACCAAGAAATGGTTCCTTTCTCCGTCATTTCAACGATGAAACCTTCAAACAAGTTTTTTGTTTTTTTTTTCCCCTGGAAGCTTTGAGGCTAGTTGATGCCAATGTGGTCCTGATTGGATTTTGGACCAAAGACCTGGAGGAGGGGGAGAGTCAATAATAAATTACGACTATTGGGTGTCTTTTTGTTAGGTCACAATCACCAGCCTGGAGCCTAACAGGTGTGAAGAGTGATTCGTGAGACTTGAGGACTTGAAGTCGTTTATTTGAAATGGGACTAATTCCTTTATGCAGGCAATGTATGAGCTGTGCAGGCAAAATTTCCAGCAGGTTCTTAAAAGATAATAGTTAATAAAGAGGGGCAGAGGACCTCTAAAGTCTCTTCCTGTCCCCAGCATAACCTAGTCAGTCAGTCCTGTTATTGTGCTCTGTAGAGGCCCATTATTATCCAGTAAATGCCGGTTTTGTTTATGAGGAAACGGAAAATTCACTGACAATTAAGAGAGTTCATTCACTTGCACTTAGGTGATCCAATAAAATAATTATACGTGGCGTTACTGAAAAGGCGGTTAAGAGAGTTATTTCATTTGGTGTCACTTGTAATTATTTTATTGGGTCATCTAAACGTCAGTGAAAAAATTCCTGTCATCATGAGTGAATTTCCCGTTTTCTCTTTGTTTTTATGTATTCTGCTTTTTGTATATATCTCGCCATTTATAAGTATTAGGTGAGCCGGGAGCTCTTGCGTGTCAGTGGTTTTGGGTCCCAACTTTCTAGAGACTATTCCTGCACAGGGGAATGACCAGGCATAATAATGACATGACCAGTTATGAGGTTTGAACTCAGGACCTTGAAATTTCTGACATTTTGATATCTGATCAGATGCTTAGTTCCTTTAAAATATCAAAGTTTTATTAAACTAATGTATGAGCGTTCACATTTCTGCATCATTGCTAGAAAGTTCGTAATGATCGATTCCTCATTGCTTTAAGTAGAGCAAATGCTCACCAGGTTCCTTGTATTGTGTCTCTAGCAACTTGGTATCAACATGGCACGACTCAGTTCAGTTTCCATTGAAGAATATCAACTGAGAAAGACTACTTCTTCGGCTAAGTTTAAAAAAAAGAAAAAGGAAAAACAAACTGTTTCAATACTCTTTTCTTTCCAAAAAGAGATGCAGAGAAGACTAACTCGAAAGGGTGCTAATCTCAAACCGAAAAAAGAATAACAAAAGCTTATCATTAAGGGTAAAAAAATAAATAATAAACATACTTAACAAAATAGAGTACGCTGATCATTAAGGGCAACAAAAAAAAATCTTGGACAAAGTTGAGTAAGCATATCATCAAAGAAAACTAACACCATGAAGAAAATTGAGTTTGTCCAGTTAACACAGTATCTATGGATTGATTTTTAATCTGTTATATTCAAAATTTTAATTGGAAAACTGAATTTTTTTTATTTTTTTAATTGAAAATTTTGAATAAAATAGATTAAAAATTCACCTCACACTCTCAGGTAAAATAAAATGGTTCAATTTTAAGGTGATATTAATAGAAGGGTTCACAACCTTGGGCTTTTGAGAGGCCCAATCTCCACCCATTTCCATTATTCTGAAATTATCATCAAAATCTCCTGCGCATTCTAATCACATGGATTAAAAAAACTGAAAAAAAAAAACCATTTTTATTATTTGTTGTTCTGTTTTCATGTGGGGAATTTCTAGATGCGCCTAAGCTTTTCCCGCCGCTCACTGTCGCTGTTGCTGGTGCTGCTGATGGAGGGGAATTTCTAGATGGGCACAGTATTTTTCCTAGTGAGCCCATTTTTCTTAGTGGGCACATCCTCTCTTTTGAAAAGAGAGAATCTTTTCTAGTAAGTTCACCAATATTACCCAAGTCCAGCCCGGATCAAGGCCGGGCAGTGAGGGAGCGAGGGAGTGGGGGCGGGGCGGAGTAGGGGCGGAGGGTGGGAGGGTTTTTTTTCTTGGCTTCGACGAGGAGTGATGACGGGTGGGTGGCAGGCTTTTTCCCTGAGAGCAATAGAGGAAAGTTGATAGAGGCTATGGAGGAGAGGAGAAGAAGAAGACATATTTTGGTCCAAAATTTTTAATGGTAAGATCGTAATAAAATAGAAGTTTTAAGTGGGCTCACTAAGAAAAAAAGGTGTGTCCATCTAGAAACTCCCTGGTGGAGGAGAGAAGGAGAGGGCCGGAAAAAAGAGAAAGAAAACGAATGATGTTCACTAAGTAAAAATGCCACTATTTTAAATTCCCTTATACTTGCTAAGAAATTGGGGCCTAAGAAAAAAGGGGGGCGCATCTAGAAATTCCCTCCCATGTGATGAGAGGGAACGGGACTCAACAAATTCTACTAAAAAAGGCGAGATCTTTGATGACCCATATTCGTCATCATCCTCAGTCTCCTCTCTTCTCATCTCCTGTCCTCTCCTCTTCATCAAGAGCCATGTCCACCACCGACGCGACCCCTGTTTCAGTTTCCATCTCGGATCAGAAACGCGCTCTCCGATCCAAACTCCGCAGTGATCTCAGGGCGTTCCCACTGTCTCAGCGAGCCCAAGAAGGTAAGCTTTCGGTCGATGCAACCACAATCCCCATCTAGTTTCGCTCTCAATTTCGTATTTTGATTGCGACCCATTTCTCGATTTTTCGAAAAATTCATCTATTTAAGTTTGCCGCTGACATGAATTTACCCTTTTTTGTTTTGGAAAAAAATTCATCGCTATATTGACAATCACGATTCCAGCAAGAGATACTAATCTTCGGAACTTAGTTGGTGGACAACAATTTGATACTTTTGAGGTGCTGTGGGTGTATATTGTTGCAAGACAATGTAGTGATTGAGAATAGGGTTTAGTGTGGATTTAGCTTTCTGCTGACTCTTTGGTGGAAAACAGCCATTTTTACATGTTTGGAGTTTTGGTGCAGTGGCAGGGAAATTGTCTACCACGCTCTGCATGTTGAGGGCCTAGGCTTTTATACAGTGGGTCTGGTGGGATTTGCTTTGATACTTCATGTCACTGCATCAAAACTCTCTAAGTTTGTGGTGAGGATTGAGTGAGATTGTTTTTGTATTGTATTACCTATCCAGAAAAAGGAGGATGCATGAAGTAAATTGAGAAATTGAGGGGAGGTCGAAAGGATTGATATGAAGTTTGTTGTTTCTAGGTGGAAGATCAGTGTCTTAAATTTGGGAAACTTGGACATGGCTATTTACTAGTTTACCTTATTTGAGACCTGAGTTGTGGAACTCGTGACATTGAGGTGTGATGTAGGCATCACGTTCCATTGTTGGAGTGTGAGATTGTGTCATGCCTTCTCCTGCTGAACTGAATGGGATTATCCCCTTGCCTTCTACGCTTCCATGTCAGTCCATGAGAGAAGTACATTTGAGAGCCGTCGACCCCTGTTGTGAGACCCTTGTTGTGAGACCAGCTCGTATGTGGTTTTTGAATAGAGAGACTTAGGAATCATGTTCTTTGCAAGATGAATTGAACTTTTTCACGTAATGTGATGCTGGACAAAATTTTATCAACTCATGCTGCTCTTTTAGATAGGAGTTTACGCTTGCGTAATATAAAAATTTATCTGGTCAATTCTTTATGGGAGCTTCTTTATTTTTGCATCATGCACCCTAGCAACTTGTTTTGATTGGGAGAAGTCTTTTGATTATAATGGTGGCTGTAACAGTGACGATAAGGATCAAGAATATTTTCTGATGATGTATAATTAAAGGTTCATTAACTTGTGACTTTACTGTCTGTTGATTAATTATTTTTTTTTCTCAAGTTAAATCTGCTGATTATGTTGCCTCCATGGTTTCGCATCATTTTATGTTATGGATGCACACCAGCTTATAATTGTTTTTGGTTTTCACACAATAATTTCCTCTCTTTCATATAGTGCGTGCTTGGTGATTTATTTGTTCTGACCATCTATATATAAGAGAACTTATTTGAGTCGACAATTTCCAATGCTATTACTGATGCTGAACATTTCCTCAGTTAACAAACTATTCATAAAATGATTTCTTCTGTAACATTTTGTAATAATATCGAGAAATTTTAACTGAAAATTAAATTCTAAATGCATTTTTTTGCAGTATACCTGACTCATAGTACAAGTAATTTTCTTTGCTTTTCAGACATCACAATCCAGAATATTGTTCTGGACTCTTCATGGTTCAAATCTAGTTCTAGATTATGCGCTTATGTAAGTTGTGAGACACTCCGTGAGGTTGATACATCAAGAATTCTGTCAGAAGTACTGAAAGAACAGGACACTGGTATGTTTTATGGCCATATTTGTTTTCATGCTTGTTTCCATGTCATTTCTGATGCTATTGTCGCTTCTAAAGTTCAGAAGACCCTGTAACGCAACCTTACACTTTAGAAATTTGATTTAGCCTCAAATGCCGAGGGTATGTCAAAAAAGGCTACTAGCGGCTTCACCAAACACCATTCTCACAGAATCGCAGCCTGAATTGGCTCAAATGTTCCTGGTTTTTTTTCCCCCCAGTTTTTTAACTTTTGAAACTTTTACTTCAGAAGAAGCTAGTTACAAATCTAAAAACCCAAGTTCTTTGGGCTCTATGGGTGCTTCTATATTTACATCTTTTCTTTTTTATTGAAACCCTCACTGATCATTTTCAAGTCAAGACTGCCATGCACAGGCTAAAAAGAAGCTTTATGTTCCACGGGTTGAGGACAAAAATAGCCATATGCGAATGCTCAACATCTCAAGTATGAAGGACTTGGTAGCAAATTCTATGAATATCCTGGAGCCATCTCCCACAGATGCCAATGGAAATCCACTTGAAGATGGTATGTATTTATCCTAGATGCAAGAATGTTGGCGACCATATTCATCCCAGTGTTTTTTTTCCCTTTCTTTTTAAAATTTTATGGTTTCTGGTCTATTTATGGAGCTTTGGCCTTAAAGTTTATTTTATATTTGTTTGCCTTAGAAAAAATCTTTGATTATTGAGGTTTTTGCAATATGAACTTCAAAGCTGTGCAATTCACGAAGCTGAAGTAACTTTTGTGTTTGGCGTGTAGCCATGGATAATGGCATCTAATTGACTGGCCAATGCTTCCCTAGGAGTTTCAGCACAATAATTCAATACATTTATGTTGTAAAAAATAATTTCCAGTTTGCTACAACCATAGTGTAATTGGTGTAGAAAAATACATTTCATTTAATATGTAATATGCTTATTTTATATTGAAATGACTTAGAAGAGTCTTTGATGCTTAAGTTTTTTGCAATATGATCCCCAGACCTGTGCAATTTATGAAGCTAGTTATTATGTTTGGTGTGTGGCCATGGACATAGTATTATTTACTGGCCAATGCTTCCTTAGGAGTTTTGATGCAATAATGCGATACATTTATGCTCTAAAAAGTAATTCTTGATCTGCTAATACCACAATGAAATAGAAAATTACTTTTTGTTAGTTATGGAAAATTAACCCCTCTCAGCCTTGCACGCACGCGTAAGCACTTTTATGCAGCACGGACACTTCTAACATGAAGTATGTCATATCATACATGTGTCAGACACGCATACCAATATGAAAATAGAAGAAGTAGAAGACAGAAAATATGAAAAATGCATTGCTAACTGAATTTAGGAATTGGCTGTTCTCAGGTTTGTATTTCTTGGTACCCCACATGAAGTTGCACTTTGACTGTGGGTTCTGCTTTTGGAATGACTTGAAAACAGTGGGGAAGTAGACGCCATCCAATTAAAAAATCTTTACCGTTTGAAAGATCAAATTGGTGTTAGTATGCATATGTAGGATATTTAATTCTCAGTTTGGAGTCTTGTTGTGTCAAACTTCCAAGCAAAACTCTTATATTAGATCGTAGGAATATTGTGAAATGGCACTAGCAATGATCAACAACTTGAAGATTCTAAGACCGGGCAAATTGATGGGCTATATAGTTATTAATAGCCAATGAAGGTGAAGCTTCTATTAGCGTTGCCAAAATATATAGAAGAATAGGTGAAGGAAAGTTTATTAGGTAATGTAAGGTAATAGTTGAATGCAGCTTCTAGAACGTTACTCTTTTTGTCATCCCTTTTTTAGCTTCTTCTGAACTTAAGAAGCAAGTTGGCATCCTTCTCTGCTGGGATGATGGAAGCTCAACATGGTACCCCATACCATAGAGCATGATAGAGATTTGATTAGAATATGGTATTATCTTGTTACATTGGGATTTGATTAGATTTGGTTAGAGATTTGGATAGATTTGGTATTTTGTTACTTTAGAATTCTCTATATATATGGCTTGTAAAACCTTAATTTGAATACAGAGTGAAATATTATTTCTTTTGAGAGCATGTGATTTGCTTTATCAAATCTTTCTTCGAGTGATTCGTGAGAGAGTGAGCGTGTGATTTGCCTGGACGTGAGGTCCAAACCCTAATTTATCCTCCAAAACCCTAAGTTCTTCCCCAATTCATCCACCACAAATCCTAAATTGCTTCCATCCGCCGTCAAATTGGTATCAGAGCTCAAGATCCACATTTTCTGGTATCAGAGTTCAAATCCACCATCTCCATCTTCTTATTATTCCATCGTTCTTTATTATTTTTTCTTTTTTGTGTTTTAGATTTGAGAAAAAAAAGAGAGAACAGAGCAACAGAAAAAAAAAATCAAGTGAAAAAAAAAGTAGAAAGAAAACAGAGAGAGAGAGAGAAAAAAAGTAGAAAGAAAACAGAGAGAGAGAGGAGCAAAAGATCAACCAGAAAAAAAAGAGGAGAAAACCCAACCCCCTCTTCTCCCACAGCAGCCCCGTCGCCTCCTCATCAAACCCACCCAACTCAGCATCCATCAAAAAAAAAAAAATCTCCCGACCCTATCTTCTCCCTGTACTTCATCAGCAACCCGCTCTCCACCTCCTTCCGTTCTTGGTCGTGATCTCCTCGCCGATCTCTACCTCCTCGGCGTCCTCGCCGATCTCCACCATCTTCAACAACTGCCGCCTCATCTTCGTCCCGCACCCACCTGTGCCCTCGTTGACCTCGCCGCCACCTTCGATCTTCTCCGTCGGCCCCAAAACCTCTACCACCATTCTTACCAGCTCTCCATCGAACTCCACATCAAGACCGCCTCTTCGTCCTCCGATCTGTCTCAGTCTTCGCCGGTGGCATCACCAAAGCTCCGACGACGCACCAACCTTGCTGGGTCAACTCTCCGCAAGGGCGATCGACTCTGCTGTCACACCTCATGATAGGAGTTGGATCCTCTTCGAAGTACAGATCCAATCTGCAGCAACCCGATTCGATTTTGGGCTCAGTGAAATCAATAGTTACCCGACCCGTACTCTAGTGGATCCACAGCAGCCCAACAGACCCGTTAAGGGTTTAATAGTGATTTTGAAGCCATTTGAGCCTAATTCGCAACCAGTTCGGGCCAGATAATTTTGAGTTAATTCTTGAGCTGGTTTCTACTCCAGAGTCTGTGCAAAATTCCCAACAATCTGAGAAGGAAATTCGTGCCTAAGTGTGATTTGCTCTACATCGAGGTAACTTCTAATCACACTGTCGATTCAGTCAGTAATATTTTGCACGCCATTCTTGTTATTTGCATAGACTTGGAAAATTTGTTGTTACTTATAATTTGCCACGAGATTTATTTGTGTGTTACATTATATTGCATAAATAGGAATTGCATTTCCTCACATATAGCAACTTTCGGACATTAGAATATCTTATTTGATCATATAGTCACGCATTTAGTTTGTGTCTAGGATTTTGCATATTCATCTGTGTGCTTTATTGCAACTGCATATAGATAATTATTGCATGCTTCGTAGTGGCAAAAATTTTAGAAAAGTCATGGATCTTACTGAGGTTTTAAATAAATTAAATGAAATAATGGATACTAATAAAAAAACTTCAAACTGGTTTAGATGTAATAAATATACGTTTAGATAATTTAGAAACACAAGTTAATGAACAAAAACCTGCTTAAAATAATCAGAGGAATAAAAATAGACAAGGAAGATATCATAATATTGGAAGAAATAATAATTTTGAGGATGAACATCTACACGATGATATCACACGTAAAGTTAAAGTAGATGCTTTCTCTTTTGATGGTACTTATGACCCGCAACGTTTTTGTGATTGGTTAGCAGATATGGACCATCTTTTTGAATGGTATGGGATGTCTGAAGCCCGAAGAGTCTGTTTTGCTAAATTAAAATTGCAAGGGTCAGCTAAAATCTATTGGATGTCAGTTGAGAGACGGTTAGTAAGAGAGCGACAAGAACCAATTGAAACATGATTTGAAATGAAAGATGAATTTAGAAAGAAATATCTTCTTCCAACTTTTAAGGATCGCCTTCTTGACCAGCTGTCTAATCTAAAGTAGGGAAACATGAGTATGACTGAATATATGCACAAATTCGATGAGTTCTTAGTGCGATGTGATATTCAAGAAGACAGTCGTTTAACTCTTTCACGATTTCGCACTGAACTTAAATCCGAACTCAAATGAGAAGTGCTTACACACTCTTTAGATTCTGTTGATGATGCATTTCAGTGCGCTCTTAACTATGAGACATATTTGCGCACACCCTTTGATAAAAAGTCAACTTTCAAAACTGCGGAGTATCCTAAGCGACAATCTGATACTAATGCTACAAATACTAATACTGTCTCTAAAAATACAAAAGGTAAATCAGTCGCTAGTGAGTCATCAAAACCAGCCACAAAACAAACTGAGTACTTCAAGTGTCGTGGTTTTGGTCATTTTGCTTATCAATATTCTACAAGAAATTTGTTAATAAATGAGGTTCATAATACAGATGATAGTGAAACTGAAGAAAAAATTTACGAACCGCAAGGAAATTTTAGTGATGTTGAAAATGACTTACTAAATACACCTTTACACGTTGTTAGGTATTTGGATTCTATATCAAGAAATGAGGATTGGCGTAGATCTAATGTGTTTCACACATATATCACACACAACAGTGAGAGTTATAAAGTCATGATAGATGGAGGTAGTTGTGTAAATATAATTTCTAAATCGGCTGTTGACAAGATAAGCCTCAAAGCTGAATTACACCCTCAACCGTATAATGTAATTTGGATTGATAAGAGCTGTGCTATTATTCAGCGTTGTCTTGTGCCTATACAATTTTCAAGTTATAGTGATCATATTTGGTGTGATGTTTTACTCATGGATGTTGCACATATTTTACTCGGTAGACTTTGGTTATTTGACATAGATATTAAGAATTATGGAAAGTCCAACACCTATGCATTTGTATGTAATGGAAAGAAAATTGTGTTGACTCCTTCTCCACTTAAGAGTCCATCTAAAAATAAGAAGAATGGGTTAATTCTAACTCAAGATAATAAATTGCTCCAATTTGTGCATAAGAATCCTGAGCTTATCGAGTCGAGATCCATATCTCTTGACAAGCCTTATTCACCTATAAATTCACTCACCACTTTTGCATTATTTGTGTGTCAATCTCCATAGGCAACTTATATTTAGCAATGATATTTACAAGTTTATTGCAGATATACTTGATAGAGTGCAGGTATTTCTAGTTGGATCCGTGCTGATTAGGGTTCCACCTACGAGATTCCCTTTTGGAAATGTAGAGCCTTTTCACACCCAATGTACGAACCCTTTCAGGTTTTTGCGGGAGTTTGTTATGCTTCTTTTGGAGTCGAATATTCCACCAGCCCCTGATATTCGCTCGATCGTGATTGTTTCACGTGTGCCTCGGTGCTCTACTCTAGAAGATCATCGAGCTTCTGCTTTATGCCCGACATTATTCACAGTATCGGATTTTCAGTTCGCTCCACTTCATCCACATCCACAAGTTCCACCGCCATGGAAAAGCACGAAAGTTGATATTTGGTTCCAGATGTGTGATTTACACATATTTGGTATGGTGGAAAGGTTTTTCGGATATTGGGACGCTTGTTCACTTTTCTCCGATGCGCTTGATCTTCCAGTTGCCATTCACCGGTGGTGAATGTTTCCAAGGGGGGAGAATTGATAGAGATTTGATTAGGATTTGATTAGAATTTGGTATTATCTTGTTACATTAGGATTTGATTAGATTTGATTAGAGATTTGGATAGATTTGGTATTTTGTTACTTTAGAATTCTCTATATATATGGCTTGTAAAATCCTAATTTGAATATAGAGTGAAATATTATTTCTTTTGAGAGCATGTGATTTGCTTTATCAAATCTTTTTTCGAGTGATTCGTGAGAGAGTGGGCGTGTGATTCTCCTGGACGTGAGGTCCAAACCCTAATTTATCCTCCAAAACCCTAAGTTCTTCCCTAATTCATCCACCACAAATTCTAAATCGCTTCCGTCCGCCGTCAGAGCATCTGCATGATAGTGAAGGATAGAAATATTTTATTGCACAATATAGATGTCTACTTATCAATGATTGAATGTGCTTATCATATCAAATTAATAATCGGAGTCTATTCAAGCCAGGAGATTGGTATTTGAGTCGGTCAGGAACTATCTCAAATATCTGTGTCCAGCCTTCCATGGTGTAAATTACGAGCTGCTGAAACATCAGATTTCTTTGTATGATACGCGCCGAATATTCGATCTTCTTTGGTTGTTTTTGATCCTTATAACCTCAGATATGACATTATCTACATTATCATGCATCACACATTAATAAAAAGATTACTTAGTCAATGATCTTAAGAAATTTTATGGCCATCTTTAACTTGACATTAACCCTCTGGTTAGTACCAAGTTCCTGGTCTATGGGACTTTCTTATTAGAACTCCAAGACAATTTGGTTGGATATGTACTTTATAGTGTACATAGTTTAAGCGCATGCAACCCGGATTCAACCATGCTTGCAAAGTCTTTTGTAGTAGAAAGTAATAAAAAAAACAGACAATATAAGTTCCTGTAGGGAATTGCATTCATCTCCTAATACTAGCCAAAGGTCATGGTATATCCTTTTGCCATTTCATTCATGAATTCTGATGTAAAACACGACTTGATATATTAGTGTGAAATGCAAAGGAAATGTTGGGTTTGGCTTGTATCTAATTTTAAAGTGCCCAGTTAAAAACTTGCATCACATTGGAAATAGGGAAGAGATAATGACTCATTAGGTTAAACTTTGAGGTTTAAAGTTGTTGAATGTCTATTATTAATGCTTCACGGTTGCAAGTCATACTCCTTTCACTGTTATAGAAACAGATACTGTAAGAGCCATCTTATCTACAAATGGATGTCTTAATTATATTGTTCTATTTATCAAACAACGGATCTCGAGAAGAGAATATTTACATAAATAGAAGTTCATCTTGGTGTCATCACTTAATGTTTTTTAAAATTTTTATCTCATACTTGCAAGATTTGGTCGTTAGATTTATTATAAATATCTGATGATGCTAATGAGTTTTCATCCAACATAGTTATGCTGGCAGATGATCCACTTGACATCGTACTTCTACCTGGTGAGTTATAATTTTTTTTTCTCCCTAAATCAATATTTGTTGTATCCTGATAAATTGTTCTGTTCGTTTGCCTAATGTATATGATATGCTTACAGGAGTTGCCTTTGACAGACAAGGACGACGTCTAGGCCGTGGTGGAGGGTAGGTCCATAAGTCTTTAACTTCTGATACAAGTTGTTTAAACCAAGATTAGTCTATAGTATATCCATGCTGAAGTTAGCCCATCTTTTGTCCTTTTTAACCGAAACAAGAGGTGTTATACAGTCCACTCTGGTAAAATTAATAACTAAAAGCATATTCATATCAAGCATATTATTGACTTGTAGTAAATATGTAATTAGTTGGTTGTAAAATATCTTGTGATAGTGCAAAACAGTGTTATCAATGTGCAAGGCACAATATGAGGTGCAATGCCCCTTAATGCGCTCGTCTCTAAAGGTAGGTCCAGAAAATTTTAAAATTTTGAAAATAATGAATCTTAGTTAAATCACTAGTATATAAGTAGACATCACATTGGTCAGTGCTTGAATTTTTAAAATAGGGCTAACGACTCTTTACTTCACAAGAGTAGGCTTTCAATTGTGTTCAACAATTTCAACAAGTAGGTTTGCAGTAATAAATCTGTGATCACTCTTCATCTCGAAGGTTCAGTATCTGGTTAAGTAAGCTTCCAAGTGTCTAATCTTAAAATATTACTTTAGCCTCCCTACAATTGGTTTCTAATATCCAAAAAATTTAAGCTCCACTTTGTGAAAGTATGAGTATCATGCTAGATCAGGTTAGCTTCTTTATTGTCGATTCAATTTATCATCATCTCTGCCTTGTGGTTAAAAGCTTCAAATTTTTTGTTGTTGACACTGATGATTGGTGATGCTGTAAGTGTGGCCATTCACCTGTGGGCTTATCTAACAAATTCCATTCTTCATCTCTCTATGGTTCAACACAACAGATACTACGATGTATTCCTGAAGAAATACCAGGAGCTTGCCATGGAGCGTAAATGGAAGCAGCCTCTTTTGAGTATGTAGATCTTTTATTTCATCGATTTTGTACATATTGTTAAAATACAAAATAATTACCTTTAACTCCCACTACAATTTCGGAGTTTTGGTACAGTGAAATTGACTTTCAACATGGTATCAAAGCAATCCAGGTTCAATTCTTGCCGAGTGCGCATTTAATTGCGGGTTTTAAAAAAAATATACCGCTGCGTAAAGTCCAGGTTTCTGCCCAAAAATAGGTCTTCAACCTGCGAAGGCATGTTAAAATACAAAATAATTACCCTTAACCCTCACCACAACTTCAGAGTTTTGATACAGTGGAAAGGACTTTCAACACATATTAACTTAAGCTTTTACGTTGACACTTTTGGCAACTTCTAGAATATATAATAATTATATTTTCGTGGTTATGCCATTCAATTGGACATCACCTTGACTATTAAGGTCCATACAATCTGTGATGATATAATGTAGGCTTTCTTCTGGTTCATGACCTTTAGTATAAGGTGCCCCTCCGGCGATAGAAACTAGAAAGTAACGAATATGCATCTTAATTTGTGTACATTAAGTTATAGTTATTCTTTGCACAGTAGATTGATTGCATAGTCCATAGGGGCATATCAGTGCATACATGATGGTTATTATTTCATTTTATGATATATTTTGTTGTTGTTGTTGTTGTTGTGCTGCAGTTGCACTCGCGTACTCTCTGCAAATTATGGATGATGGCATCGTTCCCGTCACACCCACAGATGTGCTCGTAGATGCTTTCGTCTCCCCCTCCGGTGTGGTTCTGATCAGCCCAGCAGCTATCCAGAATATGTAATCCAACTCTGATACCTGAAAAAAGGAGCAAAATCAGCTGGTCAGGATATTTGAATTGAGATGCTAGCAGATGTTGTAACAGCTAAATGGTTTGTAACCGATGACTAAACCTATAGTGAGATCCTTTGTATCATTCTCGGGCGATGTGTATTAGTTTCTTGGATGTTAGATAAGAGTTAAGTGTAATTTTCATGAATTCATAAAGTAATCGTAACTAGTTTTTTTATAGATGAATTTGTAATTAATTATAAATTATTTTAATTCTTATTACTCTATCCGAGGCTTCGCTTGTAGGGATGAGAATTAATGATTTTTATTTGATACATCTGGTATTCATTTAACGTAGCTGAGCTGGTAGTTTATTTATAGTAATTCCTATATATTTTTTTTTGCTGTAAAGATCACAGCCTAATGTTTCTTATTTGCGGCAAGAGAGAAGGAAGAAAGAATGAAGGACTAAAGTGAAGTAATTTAGGAGAATGAAGGACTAAAGTGAAGTAATTTAGGGGTATAACGGAAAATTTAGGTCAGAAATATGACTGAGAAATATGACTGAGGGACTAAAGCAAATAATTTTGGGGTTTAAACTCAAAATATGAAGATTTGGAGGATTAAATTTAAATTTTTAAAGATTTAAGGAACAAATGTAAAAATCTCATTTGTTTTTTTTTTTTTTTTCCTTAAAACTTATTGCAAATTGGAGAGGAGCTGATGCCACTTGAGCTAAGATCTATTGGCAAGATAACAGTGTCGGCAAGAGAACATCTCTGTGGGCGTAGATTGTCTTATAATTTTTTTTTTTTGGATTTCTTTATATTTATATTTTTACAGTGCACACTTGAAATATATGAAAATAAAAAAAAATAAAAAAATTTGACTTAAAAATATGTTTAACCACACATTAGGATTATTCAATTCTATAATAATACTGAATCATTAAGAGAGTTGCTAGATGTGCCCCAGTGAGCCCCAATTTCCTAGTGAGCTCTAGACAAGTTTAAAACTTGTCCAGTAAGAAAAACTTGCCCAGTTTTTCTTACTAAGCCCAATATTTTTTTCAAAATTACCCTTCTCCCCTCCTTTAGCAGCACCTACAACAGCAATGGCGGCGGCGACCTACAACAACAACTACTGCAGTGGCAACGATAATAATGGCGACGAAGGCAACAACGGCGGCAGCCGCAACTGCTCGTCGATGTAGCTATCTCCTGCTACTGTAGTGGCAGCCACGGCAGCAGCACCTGCTGCTTGCTATTGCTGTCGCCGCCACAGCAGTAGAAATAGCAACTGTGGCGACGAGTCTGCTGCTGCCCCTGTGGCGGCAGCAGTGGAGGTGGAGGAGTTTTTTTGTCCAAAAATTTTTATGGCAAACTTGTAATTAAATCATAGGCTCACTAAGAAAATACTGGTGCGCATCTAGCAACTCCCAATCATTAAATAGTAAAAGTAACAACTAGATTTATAATTTAATTAATAATAGCTGAGAAGTATTGCAGCCGTTACACTTTCTATGGGTATAATAATCAACCGTTACACTTTTTAACAGGTATAATGATTCTTCAGCGGCCCGTTACACTTTCGGCTTTAGCCGTTAGATGGGGAGTTTCTAAAGGAGCACACCATTTTTCCTAGTGAACCAATTTAATAGTGTATTACTGGTTAGGGAGGCCATCATTGAGTAGTACGTTCACTGGGAAAAATGGTGTGCTCATTTGGAAACTCCCTCAGATGGGCAATCACAGTACTTTTTATTAGTTGTAATAATAATTCAGACATTACAATAGTCTAGTGACATAATTTTGAAGCAATCCAATACTTAATCGAATTATTAATGTTTAATATAATTCATAATCCACTCTTTAGTGCTAGATAACAAGAGTCAGTCATGTTCAAGTTTCATTTCGACAGTTATGATTCAACTGTTACACTTTTGAATTGGTATAATAATCTAACCGTTACCCGTTTCAGATGAGTACAATTATTCAACCGTTACAGTATTTAAACAATTATAATAATTCAGACATTACAATATATAGTTTAGTGACATGATATTTGAAACAATCTACTACTTGACTGATTGTTGTTTAATATGATTCCTAATCCACTCTTTTGTGCTGGACAATAACAGTCATGCAAAGGTCAGTAATTCTAACTTTTGTTTATATGTTTAAATTTAATTAGAAAATATATGATATTTTCTTTGCTGTATTAATTGTTAGTCAGTTTTACATCTTAAAATTCCAAATTGCAATTATTACTTTGATTTTTTTATTCAATTTTTCGAAATAAATCAGATTTATTTGCTGCATTTATTATATTAGTTCATTCTTTGCTCTATTCATATTCCAATTTAACAATTAAATTAGATTTATCTGATGCATTTATTATGTTTCATTATTAAATTCAAATTTTTGTTCTACAATTAAATTTTTGGATTGGTATAATAATTTTGTGGAGATACTAATGAGTTTTATATGTATGCAATAGGTAAAGAAGTGCGAAAAGAGTAATTAGAGACGATAACTAAAGAAGATGATTGGTGAAGTTATGAAGTATATACGAGAAGTTCATGCACTATCAAAGCTGAAGATGGCTGCAGCTAAACTCGAGCGCGAGATGCCGTCAGAGCCTGAAGATTTGGCCTTCGCTTACTCCATTCTTCGAAAGGTCTCCAAGACCTTCGCCTTCGCCATCCAGCAGCTCAGACCCCAAGTCCGCGATGCAGTAAAATCTCTTATATATCCTTCTTCTTTATTAAATCTAAGTAAAATCTCATATCATGCATTTGTGGAACGAAAGATAGGAGTTTCTAAATGAGCACACCATCTTTTCCAGTAAGCCTACTTTTTAATTGTAAAAAACACTATCCAGTGAGCTCACTAGGAAAAGTAGTGTGCTCCTTTGGAAACTCCCTTGAACCCACTTTAAGAATGGTTCGGATTGAAAGTCCGGACCATTTTTCAAAGCATGATCCAATGAGCTCGCAAGGGAGTTTCCAAAGGAGCACACCATTTTTCTTAGCGAACTCACTTAAAAATGGTCTAGATTTAAAGTCCAGACAAAAAATACACTTTTCAGTGGGCTCACTAGAAAAGTTGGTGTGGGAGTTTCCAAAGGAGCACACCATTTTTCCTAGTTAGCTCACTTTCCAACCGTCCGGACTCAAAACCCCAACGGAAAATGAAAAATGAATCATCTAATGGGCTCACAAAGCAAAATGGTGTGTTCCTTTAGAAACTCCCTTGAACGAGGAACGGATTTTTTTTCTCGTGAAACCCTGTAGTTATTGCTTAAATTTCATATATGGCCTAGATATACTTGTAGACCAAAAAGAAGTGCGAAAAATCGTTAACATGAGAAATCGAAATTAAAAGAAATGTCAGGGGGTTATATGAAAAACAACAAATAGAGCGCGTGCGCACGCGACTGAAATAGTTAAATCTCCACTCCCCAGTCTCTCGAGCGGCCCCAAATCCCTCCGACCATTCTCTCTCCCCTCTCTCCGATCCCTCGCCGGAGCGCCTCCGCCCTCCGGTCGACAAACATCACCGACATTTTCAACTAGAGATGAGGTAGTGGTTTCGATTTGTTGGCCATTTTCCCCTTTATTTTTTAATTTTATTTTCTCTATTATTTTGATTCCCGATTCCTAAAAACCCTAACCCTAATCCTTTGAGAAGGGCGAATCTTTTTGATATTTTTCCTCTTCCTAGTGGGCAAAATGTCGATATTTAGTTACTTTTTTACTAATGTATTTATTGATTTCTTGTTTTGTCTTTGTAGGTCTGCATTTTTTACCTGGTTCTTAGAGCCCTCGATACCATCGGTTAGGTTTCTATTTTTTCTTACTCTTTTTCAATTGAACAGAAAGTTGTGCCCTTGTAGTTTTTTCTTTGTTCTCGTGTTTGTTGATAAATTTCATACATTTTTGATACACTATATTTTGATTTATTGTAATCATGGTAGAAAATAGAGTTCAAAAGCAATAATTAAATTTGATTTATCAAGATAGAAAACATTTATAAGTTTGTAACAGTATTTGTAATTTATAGTGGTTGATAAGCACCTTATCACAATACATCTTGTGTGTAATGCATGACAATTTATTATTATTCTATTAAAATTCTTGTAATAAAGCTATTTATCTTGACAATTGCATAACTTTTTTCTAATATAAATTCATGGTGGCTGTACCTATTAGCTTAGTCATTTTTTCTTTTACAAAATGGAATTCGCAAAATGCCTTTTTTTTTTCTATTTTCTTTTCCAGTTCATCAAGTTCTAGGATATAGAATAATGGGAAACTCCAAAATTGTAGAATTACATTATATTAGTTTAAAAATTAATACATTAGTTCTTTGTACCTTGCTAAACAAAAATTCTGTTTCTGCCACTGACATTGATAGTTGTATTTATAGCTTAAGATCCTAGTGAACAAAAATGCTGTCTTTATTATAAGACAACATAATTATTGATTAAGTTACGTGCAAGGCTCCTTGTTCTATTTGGTGTGTAGGCTGTGTAGTTAAATAGGAAGTGGAGCTGCAATAGCTTTCACGAATTCCATTTACTGTCATGTTCTGTCATTATTGACATAAACCTTTCTTAGTAACTAAATATTAAATGAATCATGCAGTCAATGGAATCAGATGTCACTTAGCCTCTGTTTGTTGAATCTAATTGATGTTGCATGTTGGTGTCCTTTCATAAAAGGACCCATTTCCCTCCAAAATAAACGCCATAACGTAAATGGCCTAAAATCATGTAACTACTGTGGTGGTGCATTGATTTCTTCTTAGTTTTAGTATGTTGTCTTTCTGAGTAAACATTCACACTAATATTTTTGCTGATCCCATTTGATTTTCCTTGTGCAGAGGATGATACCAGCATTCCTCCTGAGATTAAAGTGCCAATTCTTCTGTCTTTTGATCGTCACATATATGACTGCAATTGGCATTTCTCATGTATGAATTTCAGGAATTTTTTTTTAAAGTTAGATGTCATTATCCCATTAAAATTAATCTTTCTTTTTCCTTATTATTATTGGGGGTCAATAAGTCTTTATCTTTGCTGATCAATCGTATTGGATATACAAGATCCAATGGCAGATATAGGTGAATGTAACTAAGCTATTTATTTCTTATGTATATTCTAACCAAACCCATGTAATACATAAGCATGTTAATATGTATATATGCATGCACGTTTGATATGCAGCCATACACAAACGTGTAGTTCTAGGCACATACCTTCTCTTGTATTAAGTAAAGTTATAATTTTTTGCCCAATTAAAGCTGATTAGATTTAGATCTATCTTGATCAGTTATCTTGTTGACGTCTGGTGACAGGCAAAGTAACCTAGCCTGGACTCAGAAGTGGTGAGTGCTGAATAGAAATATTTAAGAGTTCTAACGTCTAAATACCCTGTAGAGTACAAGTTATGCTCTATTGGGTAATGTCAGGGACATTCAGTAAGCTTCTGGCATAAAATTATTATGGTTAGAATATGTACTCAGATTTAGAGTGATGGAAACTTGAATTTCTTACATCCTATGCAAACATTATCATCTACTTTACCCATCATAGAGGAACTCATAAATAATTCAGTGAGCCGTTTAAAAAAAAAATGCACTTTATGCAGGCATATGCTTTGTTGATGTTTTATCCTAGAAATATTAAACTCTTAGTAAATGGTACTTGAATTTTTTTTATAGTCACATTCTTGTAAAATTATTTATTAACTAAAAAATGTAAATTTTAAACAAAGTATTGGTTGTAGCGCTTTTTATGACCGTTTTAACATGTAGCAGATAATTAAACCAAGATCAAGTTGTGAGGCATATATATTTGTTGGACCTTTATGTTTACATCCTTTGTTATTCGTACTGACATTTAATACTTCAATAGTGCTAATTTTTGGCTCCGTATGATTACCAAATTATTAAGTGAAAGTATGAATATGTTATTTTCGACATATATTGTATATAATAGAAACTTCATAGGATGTAACCTAGTATCATGGAATTGTTTCCTATGATATTTCAAGATTTTCTTTATAACCATCAGAGATAGTCAATCTTAAGAGACTAAAGCAATTCTCAATAGTAAATCTTTACACCTTTCCTTTTCTTGTAGTCTCTTTGATTCTTTCTCAATTCACTCTAACTTTGAAGAATTCTTTTCTCGCCCACCATATGTTGAAGCCTCTCTCTTCTTTGCACCTGGTTGCAGAAAGCGGCACAAACTTGGAGCTTTGGCAGATGATTGATACCTGTTATAAAATTTTGTTAACTTTCTTTGCAGAGCCTTCCTATTGGGTAGTTGTGCCTAGCCACCTAAACATTAATAAGAATAGTCTTAGTTGATGATGACGTTGATTTTACCGAGTTGCATTCTATGAAATTGCACATCTAAGTAGCTTTAACTATTCTGAGCATGAAAGTAAGCTATGGGTGTTGGCCATGTGTTCAATTTCAATTGAATTTTTTTTTTTCCTACTTTAGACCCACTAATTAAGCATGTTCTGTTCGAGATGGGTCCCAGCTAGTTATGTCTAGTATAAACTAGCCATACACTTTTGATATGTTTATATGGATTGGGCCTATAATATATATGGCTTGGCTGAAGTTTTGATAGGCCATGATTTACATTCTAGATTTTAGGTATGGATTAATGTCTAAGTTCGCATGTCTACTTGCAGTTTACTACTTAACATTAACAAAGATATAATTGCATGTAGTGGGAGCTAATCTAGGGACTAAAGTATGAAAGCTTCAGGTCTGAAAACTAATTTCAAGGAGCAATGTAGATTATCATTTGAATGTAAGCTTGAACTTTATAGGTAGCTTGTTCTAAATAATCATTTAACTGAGTCATACTTCATCTCTGTCAGGTCAACAGGGGGTGAGAGTTGTTTAGACTAAGGCATCACATCTAAAACTGACTTTAACTATGCATGTAATAATTTATTTTCCCTCAAATTGTTCTGAGTTGCTGCAGTTATGT
Source organism: Dracaena cambodiana (assembly GCA_036321105.1). Lineage (NCBI taxonomy): Eukaryota > Viridiplantae > Streptophyta > Magnoliopsida > Asparagales > Asparagaceae > Dracaena > Dracaena cambodiana. Next base: position 4,233,141 of record JAYEPQ010000012.1, on the reverse strand, counting down.
AAGATTGGCATCCTGTAATTAGTAGGATTTAAAATCACAAAATGGTTTATTTTAGGGACATATCTTAAGATTTTTTAAGAAATATGTAAGCTCACATCTCAACAATTTATTCTTAAATAATTGTTATATATGTGAATCTATTGTTTATTATGAAAATTTGTTTTTGATTTTCTGTTCTTCAGGTGGTACTGGGGACTTCAAAGTTCTGATGAATAAGTTCCATTATGTCTCAACTGCATTACTAAAACTTGATAAAAGGTCATTCCTAACTCAATATCTACTCTGTTCAATAATTCACAATGAGGTATCTTCCATCATTCATGTACATGATTACTTCCCCCTTAATGATTCATATCCCAATGTTTCAGTTTTACAAGAGACAACTTTGCTTAAAGAAAAAGGTCTTTATCAAGCTCAGTAATCCTGATAAGATAACAGCTAGGATTTAATCTGATACTAGGTATAAAGTACGTATTTTTTTTTTATTATAGTGTATGGCCTCCTCATCAGATGGATGAATTGATTTGCGTTTGTTTGAGAAGACATCATTTTCCGTGTCTATCATCTCTTTCTCTTGGTTTGCCCTATTGTCTAATGAAGCATATGTAGAGTTCCCTCTTAAATACTATAAGAGTGTCTCTTTAGTCACCAATGTTGTTCCAAGCAGGAGGCTTTAACCAAAGCCCTAGACTATTATTTTAACTGTGCAATTTCTTGCACAATTTTTTCTTGAGAGGTAGCTTTTATTTCTCATTCATTTCAATAGTTGTTTTTACTCAATTTACTTTTCTTGCATGGTTAGCACTCTTTTTCCCCTAGGATCAGTTGTATTGTAGTCAATAATTTCCCAGGTTTAGTATGATACTCTCCAAAGTTTTGCATTATTTTATATCCTTATCCCTGGGAATTCTTATGGATCCAGTTACATATTCAAAATCCACCTAACAATCCGTCCTCCACAGTTCCACACTCTACCCGAACATATCTTGTACTTCGTGTTTGGTCCTCCACCAAGCTAGTCCTAACCATATGTACCCGATTTTACATTAGACTCGACTTATGATTGGCAGACTTTCTCTGACTGGTCTCTCCGAAAAATAACATTTTACCTGCTATGCATTCCACATATAGATATGGATTAGAAATCTAACTACACTGTCACTTACTTTAATCTAAAACTCAAATTCGTCACAATGCTATGCAATACATGGATAACTTGGATTTTGTTTAGAAAAGCTCATAAGTTGGCATTAAAGCTAGCATGAAGGGAGAAAAGAATCTCCACACTGGGAATGACACTCTCATAAAGGGAGAAAGAACCTTCTCGGAGGTTCAATTTAATCAGTCCTCTTTCTGCTTGCATGGGACACAGTGGTCTCTCGTGAGCAGCTAGTAGCTTTTGTGCACTGTGAGCTTGAATTGTGGCATGATAAGCTTTCAGTACTGTCCTTGAAATTTAATCAAAGAATTCTCACTAGTCGTAGACGGGTAGATTCGAACCAATAGCAGTCCACATGGGAAGAAAGTGTCGTACTGAATGAGCTGAGCTCACGTGTATAGATAACTATGATCCTGTGGGAAAGGATACAAGGGAAACAATAATAATTCTTTGCATTTCTTAGTTTATTTACTGTTTATTTCAGAGATAGAAAGATACATCTTGAGATTTATAAATAATTGTAGCTATTTATTTTCTTTATATCAAATGCGTATTTTTCCTAAAATATATTAGCTAGAGGAACACTAGAATCTGGATGTTTTTCTTAACTGGAATTCTTAGCCATCAAGAATTTTGTTTAGTATTTGTAACGTTGAAGGATTCAGGGAACTCAATGTGAGGATATGAATTGTAGCTTTATGTGTAAAATCAAAAAGTCTAAAGTAAAAGAGGCTTTGAAGAGGATGAAATCAAGAAAAACTGTTGGTCCAGATGAGATTCCTATACATGTATGGAGATATTTAGGAGGGATTGATGTGAGGTGACTAATCTTTTTAACAAGATTTGACAAATTAAGAAAATGCCAAATGAATTGAAGAAAAGTACCCTAATACCTCTGTATAAAAATAAGAGTGATTTAAGGATCTGCATTGAGCCCATAGCTTACTAGAGCTATTCAGGATGAGATACGTTGGTGTATGCTATTTGTTGATAATATTGTCTTAGTTGAAGATACAAGAGCGGGGGTAAATGCCAAGTTAGAGTTATAGAGGCACACAACTAATGTAGAGATTTTAGATTGAGTAGGTCTACAATAGAGTATATGGAGTGTAAATTAGTAAACGACGGACCATAAACTATAATGCTGTAAAACTGGATGGGTAAGAGATACAAATGAGCAGTCAGTTTAGATATTTTAGTTCTATTATTCAGAATGATGGAGAGATCGATAATGATGTTAACCATAGGATGCAAAATGGCTGGTTGAAATGGAGGAGGGCAACGGGAGTTTTATGCGACCGTAACATTCCGTTAAGATTGAAGGGAAAATTTTATAGGATTGTTATTAGGCTAGCTTTATTATATGGCACGGAACGTTGGGTTATAAAAAAACGCTATTCACAGAAGATAAAGTGTAGTAGATATGCGCATGCTCCGCTGGATATGCGGCAATACTAAGAAAGATAAAGTGAGAAATGAAAATATTCGTGTTAAGGTAGGTGTAGCTCCCATCGATAAGAAGATGTGAGAAAATCGCTTACGATGGTTTGGTCATGTGCAACGTAGGTCTATAAATGCACCAGTTCGACGAGGGGAGTTTATCAATGTAGGACAAGTTAAAAGAACGAAGAGAAGATCAAAGAAAACAAGGATGGAGGTGATACGAAAAGATATGGATTCAAGAGGTTTAAATAAGGAGATATTACTTGATAGAAATGAATGGAGAAGGGCTATCAAAGTGATTGATCCAGCGTGATTCTTTTTTTGGTTCATGTAGCCTACCCCAAATACTTGGGATAAAAGGCTTAGTTGTTGTTGTAGTTGTTGTTGTAAGGATTGTGGGAACTAATAGTCAAATTAGTAGGATCTTCATTAGTCCTTTCAGTTTCCATACATTTATCTAGAATGGAGTTAAATTTTCAGGCAATATTTTTCTGTTTGGTAATTTGTCTTACTAGTTCGATCATTTTTTTGACTTTATTCATTGGTGAAAATAGATGTTGCATTTGCTATTGGAAAGGTTACTTTTTTGCTAGATATATCATCATCCTCGTGATTCTGCTCAACTAGTGGATTGACACTTTAAGCTTCTCCTTATTGTCAAATTTCATAGAGAACTTCTGTTCTTACTGTTCAATTTATTTTCTGTTACTGTGTCAGGTAGATTATTATGTATAAAACCCTCGGTTGAATATTGTATTGAATGGTGGATTAACTCTATAATCTGGGGACATGGACTCGGGTATCAGAGACGGGAACCCTCTAATATCTAGACACAAGGGCACGACTATATATAATCATTTTTAACAATATAGTATATCTAATTCATACAAATACATGTTATTATTCACATATAAAAGAAACTAGAGTAGTAAAATAAACAATAACATATTAAAAAAAAGTGACATATAATACTTCATATTGTAATTGTTTTTATTTAGATAAATGTTTCGTCATCTATGTGTGTTGGACACAGGACATGATTGTTATGACTGGCATGATTCGACACATCAATTTTTGTGTTAGGAGAACTGTCCTTCATATCAGAGGATAACCCTATTTATGTTGCTTTTCAGTTATCAAGCGGCAATTGAAGATGTGACCAAAAGAATGGGAGCAGGAATGGCAATATTTATATGCAAGGAGGTTTGTAATTTTGCCATTATATTTTGACATTCAAAATTATGTATACGCTCACTAGAGAAATGCATGCTCAATATACACGTACTTCCTAATGTAAAAACGTATTTTTCTTTGTTGTGAAACTTTGCAAGTGTTTTAAATATTCTAAGATGCTGTTCGCTTGTATGTATTTTTAAATGTTGCTGAATATTATAGTTTGGTAAATTATAGCTTATTTATGAATAATTACCATCAGGGATTACTTAAGCAGTAACAGATGCATACAAGTCAAACATACTAATATGATCACTCCAGTTTGTGAGCATTGTTAAATTTAAGAAAAACAACATTATGGTTTAATTATTGGAAATTTCTTCTCTCTCCCTGCTGAAAATAATCTAAAACAAAATAATCTTAAGAACAATTATAGGATATGTATATGCAATGGTGTTTGTTCTTAAAGTGAACAACAATAAATGGTTGGTTGACTAAACATGTAACAAGGAAATCTCTCCAACTTTGCAATAATGGTCCTTTCCTTTAACGATGAACACCCACAAGCAAATATTAAGAAAAAAAAATCCAACTTACTCTTGATCATTCAACAGATCAAAAGTAGTGTTTTTTTTATGATTCATTCTGGTGCTTACAATGAATTATCGATTTCTCTGCCTTACCTAAAATGTCGTACTTTCGGGATCAATATAGTTTGCCAACAATGTAGGTTGATTTATGCTGCGTCTACCCTGATGGAAATAGCTTGTTTACTGCTCCAATTGCAATATTCTATTTGGTATTCAACCATATATCATGTACCATATTTTAATTGGTATTACTTCTTTTATAACGATACTTGTTAATTAACAAGTACAATTTTTTTCCCCTCTGAAATCCTGATCTAGATGCTTATATTGTGGGATAAAGATTCTTGCATTTCAAAATGATGACAGTTTACCATTTTAAGAGCATATCTGTTGCCATTCCTTTTGGGATTAAATGTCTTCATATGCAAGTGTTTTACAGGATGCATGTAGTTCCACATTGAGCAACAGGAAAGTTATACAAGTGATTAAGTAAGTTTAAACTCGAGAATGTGATGAGTTTTCCACTTTTGGGTTGTATGGAAGCCAAGCTTATTAGCAAATCCACCAACTTATGGGGTCACTGTGTTAATATTTCTGTTGACACTTCCTCATTCTTGGAGAATTTTGAAATACACGTCTTTTTTGCATGTGCTTGAATTACATGACCAATAAGGCAATAGAGGTTCTTTATCTTCTGGCCTTCTAAGATGTAAAATTTTAATTTTCATTTAGCCTTGTGCTCCAAGCTTTATGGGTTACATGAGGATGAGAATGTAGATCAAGTTAAAGAACCACTTCTTTTATCTTTAATTGCAGGTAGAAACGCTAAGCGATTATGATGAATATTGCCATTACGTATCAGGCCTTGTTGGCTTTGGATTGTCTAAGCTATTTTATATTTCTGGATTGGAAGACCTAGCTCCAGATTCTCTTTCCAACTCGATGGGCTTATTTCTCGGGGTAATCCTTTGACAATATGCAGAAGTTGTGCCATTTTGATTGCTTCATTGTTCACCTTGTTAGTCATCTCCTCTTAGTTTCATTCTGATAATAACAATCTTCTTTTATCAAATGCAGAAAGCAAGTATTATTAGGGATTATTTTGAAGATATAAATGAGATCCCAGAACCACGCAAGTTCTGGCCTCGCCAGATATGGAGTGACTATGCGGACAAGCTGGAGGTTGTTCCCTCGTTCTAATGATTGTTTCCTTATTTGATTTGTTTTTTTTTTTTTTTTGGTGCAATTTTATTATTTCTATGGTTTGAATTTTTTTATAACCTCAATAAATACTTTACTTTTTGAATTTCTTTTTTTAATAATGTATTACTTCCCATTTGGTGCTGTTCCTGGACTTCGTTGCTTTCTTATTGCTGTAGCTCTTTGCTTCTGTACTGTTTACTGATTTCTTTCATAATTTGATGATGCATCATTTAGGATTTTCAACGTGAGGAGTATTCTGCAAAGGCTCTACAATGTTTGAATGAAATGGTTACCAATGTTTTGATACATGTTGAGGACTGCCTCCTGTATATGTCTGCTTTGAAGGACTTCTCCGTCTTTAAATTATGTGCGATCCCTCAGGTATCTAATATCTGAGATTGTTTCTCTTTTAATATTGATGCTGCAAACAACATAAACATTACTCTTTATTTTAATATTGATGCTGCAAACAGCGTAAATATTATTCCAGATATAAACATTTGTACCGCATGACAACATCATCATAATTACTGTTTGATGGCTGTTCTTGTTTTCTTTCTGTTTCACTTCTTAACCTTTTTTTCCCTGGGATGATATATTGCATTAAAAAAAGAATTGGTCCGCATAATATTATGCTTACAGTACTGCCATATAAGTTTTATGAGAATGAAAGTGGATCTTTATTAGTTTGATGGATGGATATTTTGAAACGTTTTAACAGGAAACTGATTTTTAGGATTTCTGAAGACTGTTTAAAGAAATGGATTTTCTTCATTAAAAAAAAAAAATCATAGACTTGCTGTCATCAAGAATTTGGATTCGGTTGCACTTTGAGTTAATTGGTAACTAGTGGTAAGATGGCAATGATAGGAAGCAGTGGTGCTGATGGCTATTGCATGAAGATGGTAAACTTGATACATGAGATCCTTGCAATGGGTGCTTGCCACTGGTAGACCCAGCTAGCTGTTGGCGTGAACTCAATGCAGATCTTTTTCATTTGATCAGTTGAATAATATGGCAGTTCCAATAGACTAGATTAATATGTTACCTAGTTAAAGAAAAATTTGTTTGTTGTTTCTTGCTAAAACAAGCATCCCCTCGTCTTAACAGTATCATAGTGACAAATATTTATGACCATAATTTAATGTCATATGATGCTTCCCTTTGGGCAACAGAGAAAATGAGTTGCTTTTTTTCTTTTCCTTGTATTTTCAACTTCCTATTTCCTGTATTTGCTAATTATTGCTTCATGGTAGCATCTGATCTGTCTGGATTGACAATATTTTCCCTCATAAAGTGCATGTGATCTGACAGTTTTGTCTTGGATCAGATATTGAATATTGCAATGCTAGCTTTATGCTATGACAACTTGGATGTATTCAGAGGAGGTGTAAAAATGCCACTTGGTAAGTTCGGATTCTGACATCACTCTGGACAAAGACCTGCTTATCTGTTAACTTACGTAGTCGTATTATTTGATGTATTTAAGACTTGTTTGATGCTTTGAATACAGGTCCTTTGAATTTTGTTCCGGATGAGAATCCTTTGGGTTTAACCTATGTTTCTTTGGAGGGGATTCTTCATAATTATAATCCACAACTCTTTTTGGATGGCTCATTTACTTTACTATAATTGATTAATTTTTGGTCGAAAAGTGGTTACATAACCAATGGAAATACTTTTGATTAAAGGAAGGAGGTGAAGACCTCGTTATTTAATTTCAAGGATCAGACTATTTATTGGATTAGAATCCTTTGGATTTTACGAAAAAAATTATAGCCAAAAAAGCCAATAAAAAGAAAAATGGAACCTTGGAATTTAATACTTATGATTAGTCCTATACAAGGATGCCCTTAATGTATTTCTATTGACATTTATTCACCATAAATTCATGTTATGGCCTCTGCTTTACATCTTCTGAGTTTGACTTCTACGATTACAATTGTCCAAGCTTCCTGGCTAAGGCAACCACGAGAACTGATGGCCCTTCTGTATAACATACATTTTTTCCCCTTGCATTTCTAGTGAGGAACTGCATGCATTTGGTGTCCTTAATGGCCACTTTTATTAAACTTGTGCCCAGTTAATCATCCTAGTTATATTTGAATGAACCTTAAGTTTCAGAATGAAAAGTTATATCAGGTTCCAGTAATAAAACCTGGCATGCTTTCCCACCAAATAATTATCCCTGTGTTTACTTCAAGAACAATCTTAACATACTGTTGTATTATATTAATATAAGTTTCTTTATTGTACTTTGTTTTAACTTGATGCATTGTGCTAATTTGTTGGTGCACTCCATCATTTTAAGTTCCTTGCACTTTCCTAGTTCAGTACCTTCGCGTGCCATTGTGAAATTAGAATGTAATTCTGCCCATGCTCTTGTCTAAGTCTCATTCTGCTAATTTGTTGATGCATTTCACTATTTTATGTTCTACAAATTTGCCTAGTTCAGTATCTTCGTGTGGTATTATGAAATTAGAATATAACTCTGACCATGCTCTTGTCTAGGTCTCACCGCAAGGCTTATTGATCAAACAAGAACAATGTCAGATGTCTATGATATTTTTTTTGAATTTTCTTCTATAATGAAATTGAAGGTATTGTTCTACACCCAGGCAACGTTTTGTTATTTTTCTTGGATACGATTAAGTAGTTTTTATTACATATATATTTAAAATCATACTTCAAATTCATCTGAATTATTGGAATAGTTTTACCATACTCCTTTTATGAACATTGGAGGAAACCTTTCAAAGAGTTATTTATTAGAGAAGAGATGTTTATGAGCTTATACAGAGATGAACCTTATAGTGTTCTAACAGAGGCCAGATGGCTCTTTGGTGTGAAGATAGTTTTTTAATAAACATTCACATATTTGTTTTGCTTTTGTCATCCATCATTCTGTAGTATTGCAGGTCGAAGCATGAGGCACTGATGGAATCTTCGTTTTAACTTGATTTTCTTAATTAAATCACTAACAATATAAGCTCTCTTCTTTATATGCTTGCTAAGGTGTGCATGCACAAACACGTGTATGCAATCGTGTTGTTCTTTTTCCTTAGCTTGAAAATGATTTATTGTCAATCAAACTTCACATCCTTTCTTTATCTAGAGTTTTCAGTTGATATCCCAAGCCAGATTTTCGGACCTGTAGCTTGTTTCTCGGTTTAATTCCCTGATGCTCTCTCTCGCCCTGGAACTCCACCGCTAACTTAATTCCTTAGCCATGTCACCATAAAAGATTTTAGAATGCATATAACACAGGTTTCTAGTTCAACTTTTCTCTGATTGACCATGACCTATGCACCTTAAAATACAATAAGCTTAGTGTAGTAGGAAACCCCTACTTCATATATGTAGTAAACCTTTTTCAGTGAATTGTATATGCAGCATGCACGTGGGGCCTGTTTGTTAGGTTGCATGTGCAAATACATTTTGATGTATTTGCAAGTAAAAATTGGAGGGAATTTTCAATTGTTGGAGGGAACTTCATTTCTCCATGTAACTTAGTGACTGTAATTAAACCAGTTTCATGGGGAACTGAAGCCCCCTCTATATTTGAACTTGCACTTGCAAGTTGTATTTGCACATGGAATGAAACGAATAGGGATCTCAAATCAGCATCTGAATTTTCGCTTCTAGTTTCTAGTCATTTTTTGTTTTGCAGAATGCAATTAATTTTTGGTCTTCATTTTAGCTGCTCAGAAATGTACCTTTGAACTTACAGTACCGGAAATGGCTAGTAAACTATCTGTGAGGATTTGACTATGAGCCATCTTTAATATATCTTTTGAGGATTTGGCTCAGAAATGTACTTATGCATTTATAGTTCCTGAAATGGCTATGGGACTAGCTTTGAGGATTTGGCCTCAAATCCTGTAGTGTATAAATGTGCAACTCAAATTGAAAAATCCACATCATTTATAATTATTTCTTAATAAAATACTTAATGTCCAGCAGTCAGATCTTTTTATGTATTTTTGCTTATGCATCTAGTCCCAAAAAAATTGTGGGTTCTAATAAAATTTAAGTTTGAAATGTGCCTTTTATTTATTCCCGTATGCTCAACTACCCTCACCTGTGAAACCTGACCCTTGCACGCTACACCCATCCTTTACTCACAGAAGGAGCTAAAAAGAATATTAAATAAACTCTCTCTCTGGCTCTCCTGTAATATCCTTCTTTTATTTTCTCCCTATAGAGCACTAGTTTATGAGTTTGTTAGTGGGAACCAGATTGGTTTGCCCTGCCTAGTTACTTTTACCAGCTTTATAGTGAAACTAGTCTCTATAATATACGACCAAATTAGTTATTGCTTACTCTTTAAAAAAATGGTTATTGCAGGTGATTGAGAGTGATCCCAATGCTGCTCTTACTTGTAAGCGTATTGATGCAATACAGAAGGCTTGTATTTCCTCTGGATTACTAGATAAAAGGTATGTGTCTGTTAGTTATTTGTGGTAGTTATCATATTTGGTCAGTTTTTCTGTTTCCATCATAATAAAAGCCCACTCCTGGGTACTTCATGGTTTTGGTCATTAATTTCCACTTTTTGCATGGATTAAATATATTTTTCAGGGGTTATGGCTCATATAAGAAACAGCATCGACACACTTATGTGATGGTTAGTCCACCATCTCTCTTTGCTTGGAAATCTAGAGCCTCATCTAATCTTCTTTCTTCCTTCTCTTCTTTCTTCACAGGTTGGGATTTTGGTTCTCATGTTGGTTGTCATGTTCTCCATTCTTTCTATCAAATGGTTAGTAACATTGGTTCTTCCTGATCATGGTAATTACCTCGATTGCTTTTCCACTTTTTAACTTTTCCTTACTATCACAAATGATTCGGTTATACTACTGGAACGTGTGAACATATTTTCCCTACTTTGGAAATCTTGGCCCATCCTTCAAGTCTGAACAGACTCTTAATATAGCATGAATTATAATAACTCAGAATAGTTATTTACACTAGAAATATCTTTAAATGAAGAATGTAGCTTTTTTTCTATATTACGAAATAAACCTCCATCATATATTTGTTTGGTGCAGGGTGAGAAGCCTTTCTTGAATTGTGTAAAAATAGTCTTAATGTTACATAGAGAGAATGTTGAGAGTTGAGAAAAAAGGAATAGTCTTTGGAATGTATAATGGGTCTTATTTGGGTTAATTAGATGGTGGGAGTGGAACAAAACTTTAATTTCTTTTTTGTAATCAAAGAAATATTTTACCTAATTCTTTTCTACTGATTTCTCTATCTCTACTTGGGCAGTTATTTCTCCTGGCGCTAAGAAGAAGTAAATGTGCTTTCATGTTAAGTATGTCGGAGGAGACATGTTCTTCCCAGTCAAATTCATCAAGTGCTCTTAGTGCTGTTTTTGTTCAGGTTCTTCGGTGGTTTTTCACAGTTCTTAAATGGTTAATAGTTGTGAGAGTTTCTAGTTGTTCGGCTGTTATGTCGTATGAAATGTTGTTTCATGATGTATGGACATATTAGAGAGTGTGGGACTAGTTGGTGGTTTGTCTTGGTGTAATATGTATGCCCATATTTAGCTCCAAAAAAAAAAATGTATGCTTGTGTGCATGTTCCCATTGTATATGCTGTGGATGGAATCTCTGAATCTGATTCCTTACCATTTCTCAAAACAAATTTTAGAAAAATAACTAGATTTAGTGGTCAATCTTATAAATCTCAAGTTTGTTGGGTTCTTATCAGATAGTAAGATAATCAACGTAAAAGGGAAGTATTTTTGGCCATTTATAAATCTTGTATTAATCTTCTCTAGTAACTTCTTGTAGCTCTCATGTTATTTATTTTATTTGGCCAGACAAAGGTCTCAATGGCATGATTTTAGTTATCTTTTGTTTTGAATGTGCTGCAGCATGCACTCAAGAAACTTGAGCAAAATAAATAAATCAGACACTCAACAGTTTGTTAATCTCACGCATATAAGACTTGTCATAAGATTTTCTAAGTTAAGATTGCTCTCTGATAATTTAAATTTTATTTGAATTTCTTTAGTTTCAAATATTAGCAAAGCACATGGAAATCGATAAGAGATATACCAAACCCGAGATAAATAAATTAACTAAAAAATTAGTAGATTTTATTGAGATAATTATTATTTTCTAATGGCATTCAGAGCTATGACAAATGACAGTATCCTCTTTTGTTTATTATTATTATTATTATTTTTTTGGTTTTTACTGGTTGGGCTCACAGTAAGCTAAATTTTATTATTATTATTCATTTATAATAAGCAATAGTAAAAATGGTCTATTAGCTAATTAATACTTCTTAATTTTAGTTAAATGTCACTTATTTGGAACCGGAAGAAGTATTAAATATATGATTAATAATAATTGAAAAAAAAATACAAGTTGAACATACTGAATCTATGTATCCCAACTAAAAATATTAAAATATAGAAGATAATATTTTCTATGCATTGTCTCTAGTCACAATTTGAACGAGCATATACACTACTCATCTCCAGAAAAGCCCTTTTTCCCTTTTTTCTAACTCCTCGTCTCTTCTTATGCTCCATCTCTGTCTCCCATTGTGTTCCATCGCTAATAGCTACTCGTCCATCAAGAAACCCTAGAAATTTTAGGTTGAAGAGAATATCCAAAAATATACAAATTAATATTTAAGAAGAGCTACTCGTCGCAGGCCTAGCTAGAACTGTGCGTGCGAACCTTGCCCTCTGTCCCATCAAGCCAGCTCGTCCCTCAAAAAACCCTAGAAGCGTACCTTGCCCTTTGTCCTATCAAGCCAGCTCGTCCCTCAAGAAACCCTAGAAATTTTAGGTAGAAGAGAATATCCAAAAATATACAAATTAATATTTAATAAGTACACTAAAGCAAAATAAAATAAAAAACCAAAAAGTAATTAAATTAAAAAAAAATAAATTATCCCGAGTTTAATTTCAGATTACTCTTTAGACATAATTCCGAACATATTTTTGACTAGTCGAAATTTGTCTTTGATAAATGACTTTTTATATTAAAATTTGATATTCTATCTGGATCCTGTCACTTATCATTCCCTCTAGAAAACAAATGCGAACGACTGTTATAATTCCTGAACACTCCAAATCCCACTTTCTCTTTCTCTTTCTCTTGCAATTCCATTTCTATGTTCTCTAATCCTAAATACTAATGTAAAGAACTGAAAATTTAAAAGAGGATAATTGATTTAAACCTCCAAAGATTTTGAATTGTAGATATAGGTTTAAAGATTTAATTTTTTTTTCCTTGGATTTAAAGATTCAAAATTTTTTTTTCTTCTTGAGTTAAACTCAAAAGCTTTCCCCATAAGAGAGAGAGAGAGAGGGAGAGAAGTAAGAATGAGAGCACTCATGTCCAAAAAGTATCATGACAAACTTGTAATATTAATCAATTTTATAAACTTGAAATATATTCCCTAGGAAAAATGGTATGCTCCTTTAGAAATTCCCCTCGGGCGGCCCCAGATCCCTGCGACCATTCTCTCTCCCCTCTCTCCGATTCCTCGCCGGAGCGCCGCCGCCCTCCACCCTCCGCCCTCCGATCGGTGAACATCACTGACATTCTCGATTAGAGATGAGGTTAGGGTTTCGATTTACTGGCCATTTCCCCCTTTTTTGTTTCTTTTTTTAATACTTTGATTCCCGATCACTAAAGCTCTAACCCTAACCTTATGAGAAAGGCGAACCTTTTAGAATTCTTCCCCTTCCTATTGGGCGTAATGTCAACATCGACATTTTCATACTAATAATATTTGTTGATTTCTTGTTTTGTCTTTGTAGGTCTGCATTCTCTACCTGGTTCTTAGAGCCCTCGATACCGTCGGTGAGTTTTGGCTTTTTTTTTTTTTTTTTTTTTTTTTTTTTTTTTTTTTTTTTTTTTACTCTTTTCAATTGAACCAATAGTTGCACACTGTCAAGAAGTGGGGAGATTGGTTCTCTGGCTATAATGGGTTCAGCGGAGAAGCGGCAGGATGAGCAAAGGAAGAAGAAGGATTAGTTGCGGGTGCGAATGGTTTCTTGTTCAAGACCCGATGCGACCCGAAGAAAAGAAGAAGGATTAGTTGCGGGCGGATGGTTTTTCAGATCAAAACCCGACCCTACCCGATTCCTAGGACAGTTATAACTGTCAATGGCATTCATGTAAATTGCGGGAATGGGAAGACTGTCCCTTGTATAAATTTGGAGAGAAATTGTAAGAAATTCATCTGAAATAATATTCCTCAAATTTCCTCCTCAAATTCTTCTTCAATCTCTCTGTCTCGCTGTCTATCTCTTCCTCTTCTTCTTCTCCTCCTCAATTGTTTCAACCTCTTCAACCTCTTCTCCTTCACCCAAGAATCAACCGGAGTAGCAGCCGTGGTTAACACCCGGAATACCTTCCCCGGCAAGACTTCCGACGATCTTGACAAATGTATCAGAGCGCGGTTCGATGCAGAAAATATATTAGAAGAAAAGGAACAAGGAAAAAAATTCAATCATTGAAGAGGTTGATTTCTTGAGGGGAGTCATTATTGAGCATTCACAAGAATTGGGAGAATTGAAGATGTTAATGAAGAAGATGGATGCTGATAGGTCTCTAGACAAGGAAGAGATGAAGAACTTGATTCTTGATTTACATTCAACACCGAAAATAGATGAGATAAGTCTCTCAAATCCTTCTTTAGCTGAAAACAGGAAGAAGCCACTTCTGCCTACACCTCCTCCTAGACAAAATGATGATAGAGATAAACCTTTGTTGCCTACTCCACCTTATCAAGGAAGGAATTCTTTGCACTTAACTTGATTTTCAAGATTCTGGAAAAATTATAGAAGGAATTCAATTTTCTAGATCTCGACCTGATTTTCCCCTCTTTAAAGGCAAAGAAGTACAAAGTTGGTTGTATCGTGTAGAGTAATTATTGGATTTCTTTGAAATTAATGAAGAGGCTAGGGTAAGGATGGCAACTCTCTATTTGGATGATGGCCCTCTCAACTGGTATAGATGGACAGTGAGAAAGAAGGGAAAAGTTTTATCTTGGGAAGAATTTGAGAAAGGTATTCTATCAATATATGATCATAATAAGACAAGAAGTTATATTAGTGATCTAACTAAACTTCATCAAGAAGGTGCTTATAAAGACTATATGATGGAGTTTATTAGGCTTTCTCATGTGCATGGATTGTCAGAGGAATTCCTAGTTGAATGCTTCATAAGTGGGTTAAATGATTCTATTAAGTTTGAGCTAACGGCTAAGCAACCAAGAATTATTGAAGAAGCAATGATATTAGCTCAATTGGAAGAAGACAAGAGTTTTTCTATCAAGAAGAATGGGAAATTCATGAGGAATCAAGGTTCATACTCAACTGCAACAGTAAAACCTGGTTCTGCACCAGGTCCTGCACCAAGTTCAGCAGGGCCTGCACCAAGAATAGCAGCAAAAGCAGTATTTGATACTTCTATTAATGGAGTTTTTGTTAAAAAATTAAGCAATCAGGAATACAAGGAAAGAAGTGAGAAACGTTTATGCTTCCATTGTGATGAGAAATTTATTCCTGGCCACAAATGTAAGAATCAGAAATTGATGCAATTACAGATTGTAGCTGATGCAGAATTGGACATTCCTGAATTTCAAGAAGAAGATCAGTTAGAGAATAATCAAATAACCTTATCTCTTGATACAATTGAAGGAATTATGGAATTAGTTCTATCATATTAGTGGGCAAAGTCAGTGGCAAGGAAGTGGGATTCTTAATTGACACAGGAGCAACTCATAATTTTGTGGATCCAGTAACTACAGAAAGACTGAACTTAGCAAGTGAAGAAGTTAAAGAATTTAAGATCAAGGTTGCGGGAGGTAAAGAATTTGCAGGAACCAGTTGTTGCAAAAATGTCAAAATCTCCATTCAAGGGACTGAAACCATGACTGATCTACTGATTGCACCCTTATGTGACACCCAAATCATCTTAGGAACAGTTTGGTGGGTCCAACACTTTGGGATTTCAGTAAACACACACTGAAGTTTTGAAAGAAAGGAAGACCTATTGTTTTAAGGGAAATAATGCCTACAAAGGTAGAGATTATTGATAGAAGTCAATGTGAAAAAATGTTACAGGTTAAAGGCTTAGCATATGCTGTTCAGGTGAATTCTGCAGATGACATTTCTGATACTGCTGATAAATGGCCAGTAGAACTACAACAATTGTTGCAACAGTTTGGAGAAGTATTTGAAACTCCTAAAGCTCTGCCCCCAAATAGGTCTTGTGATCATCACATTCCCTTGATTCATCCTGACAAAACTGTATCAGCAAGACCATATAGATATCCCTATTTTCAGAAGAATGAAATAGAGAAGCAGATTTTGAAAATGCTTAATTCTGGAGTGATAAGAGCTAGTTTTAGTCCATTTGCTTCCCCGGTTGTGTTGGTTAAAAAATCTGATGGTAGCTGGAGGCTTTGTGTTGATTACAGGTCCTTAAATTCAAACACCATTAAAGATAAGTTTCCAATTTCTTTGATAGATGATTTGTTAGATGAACTATTTGGTGCCAGATATTTTTCAAAACTGGACTTAAGAGCAGGTTATCATCATATTAGAGTTTATGAAAAAGATATATACAAAACTGCTTTCAAAACTCATAATGGATACTATGAGTTTTTAGTAATGCCATTTGGGTTGACTAATGCACCTGCTACTTTTCAAAACCTCATGAATGACATCTTCAGAAATCATATAAGGAAGTTTGTGTTAGTTTTTTTTTTTATAATATTTTGGTTTACAACAGAAATTGGCAAGGCCATTTGGATCATCTTAAGCCGGTCCTCACTATTCTCAAAGAAAACCAGTTATATGCAAAGATGAGCAAATGCAAATTTGGTTGCACATAAGTTGATTATTTGGGACATACTATATCTGAGAATGGAATTGCAGTGGATTCAAAGAAGATTGAAACTATTTCTTCATGGCTTGAACCAGGTTCTGTCACGGCTCTTAGGGGATTCTTGTGAATTACAGGTTATTAGAGGAAATTCATCAGAGGCTATGCTTCAGTTGCAGTACCCTTAACTGATTTACTCAAAAATGGAGCTTTTTGTTGGTCTGATAAGGCTAGAGAAGTATTTAACAGATTGAAAGAAGCTTTGTTATCACCACCAGTCCTATGCATGCCAAACTTTGATGAAGATTTTGTGATTGAGTGTGATGCTTCAGGAGTTAGTTTAGGAGCTGTACTAATGCAAAATGGGCATCCAATTGCTTACTTAAGTCAGAAACTCAAGGGAAAAGCTCTGCAGTTATCTACATATGAAAAAGAGATGATGGCTATATTGGTAGCTATAAAGCAATGGAGGCAATATTTACTTGGTAGAAGGTTTTTTATTAAAACTGATCAGAGAACCTTGAAGTTTCTGTTAGACCAGAGATTAACTCATGAATCTCAGCATCCATGGTTGCAGAAATTAACTGAGATTGATTTCTTAGTGGAGTACAAGAAAGGTAAGGAAAATGTTGCAGCTGATGCTTTGTCTAGACGGAAATTCACTGAAGTAGAAGACTCTCCATTGCAGTGTGCAGCCATATCTATTGTTCAGCCTACATGGATATCAAGAATTCAACATTCAATCCAAAATTCTGAGTACTATCAGAACCTGAAGAACAGAAATGATACTGAACAGGGAAATTCATTTCAGTATCATGGAGGTCTTTGGTATTATAAAGGAAAAATTGTATTAGATGCTGAACATGAAATATGTGAAGAAGTGATTTATGATAATCACAACACACCTGAAAGAGGTCATTCTGGTTATAATGTAACACTAAGGAGGGTTAAGCAAAGTTTTTGGTGGGAAGGAATGAGGTCAGCTATTAAAAGAGCCATCCGAAATTGTGATGTTTGCCAGAGAAATAAAGTTGAAACAGTAGCTTCTCCAGGCCTCCTTCAGCCTCTGCAGATGCCTGAACAAGTTTGGGAAGAAATTTCAATGGATTTTATAGAAGGTCTTCCTCATAGCCATGAGTATAATGCCATTTGGGTGATAGTTGATAGATTCTCAAAGTTTGTTGTTTTAATATCTCTGAAACATCCTTTTACAGCAGTACAATTGGCTCACATATTCGTTAAGGAGTTTGTTAAATGGTTTAGAATTCCAAAATCCATTGTTAGTGATAGAGATAAGATCTTTATCAGTTCATTTTGGAAGGAATTGTTCTCCATTAATGGAACAAAACTACTCATGAGCACTGCATACCATTCTCAAACCGATGGACAATCGGAAAGAGTGATTCAGTATTTAGAAAATTACTTGAGATGTTTTTGCAGTACAAAAGAGAAAGAATGGAGTGATTGGCTGGCCTGGGGCATGTATAGGTATAATACAAGTTGGAAGACCTCTACTGGTTGCACACCTTATGAAATAGCATTTGGTCGAGCACCTCCTAGCCATCTACAGTACATTCCGAAAATAGCTAGAGTACAAGGAGTAGAAGAATTGCTTCTGAATAAAGATCAAATTCTACGTTTATTAAAAAACCATTATCTGCAGGCTCAAGAGAATGTGAAAAGGTTTGCTGACAAAAGAAGATATGAACGAAGCTCTGAAGTTGGGGACTTGGTGTTATTGAAAATTCATCCATATAGACAGAGTTCAATTAGAGGAAATGTTCATCAAAAGCTGGCTGCTAGATATTATGGGCCTTATCCTATAATAGCTAAAGTTGGAAGTGTAGCATATAAACTTCAATTACCTCCAGAATCTAAAGTGCACAATACCTTCCATGTATCATTATTGAAGAAATATTCGGGCATTCCTCCAATATCTAACAATCAGTTTCCAATATTTTGGGTTGAAGAAGAAAAGAGACCTGAAAAAATCTTGCAGAGAAGAATGGTTAAACGAGGAAACAAGGTTGTGACTCAGATTCTAATCAAGTGGAGAGGTATGGATGCATCAGAGGCAACTTGCGAAGATTACTATTCTTTTAAAAACAACTTCGGGGGCGAAGTTGCTCAGATAGAGGATGAATTGTCAAGAAGTGGGGAGATTGGTTCTCTGGCTATAATGGGTTTAGCGGAGAAGCGACAGGATGAGCAAAGGAAGAAGAAGGATTAGTTGCGGGTGCGAATGGTTTCTTGTTCAAGACCTGACGCGACCCGAAGAAAAGAAGAAGGATTAGTTGCAGGCGGATGGTTCTTCAGATCAAAACCCGACCCGACCCGATTCTTAGGACAGTTATAACTGTCAATGGCATTCATGTAAATTGTGGGAATGGGAAGACTGTCACTTGTATAAATTTGGAGAGAAATTGTAAGAAATTCATCTGAAATAATATTCCTCAAATTTCCTCCTCAAATTCTTCTTCAATCTCTCTGTCTCGTTGTCTCTCTCTTCCTCTTCTTCTCCTCCTCAATTGCTTCAACCTCTTCTCCTTCACCCAAGAATCAACCGGAGCAGCAGCCATGGTTAACACCCGGAATACCTTCCCTGGCAAGACTTCCGACGATCTTGACACGCACTTGTACTTTCTTTTTCGATCTCATATTTGTTGATAAATTTCATGCATTTTTGACGTGTTATATTTTGATTTACTGTAATCACGTTAGAAATAGGAAGAAATAACTGAAACAGAAAGAGTTCAGAAGCAATAATTAAATTTGATTCATCGAAAATCATGGATGTTTGCTTACATCTAGTCTACATTAATTGATAGAAAACATTTATACGTTTGTAACAGTATTTGTAATCTATAGTGGTTGATAAACACCTTATCACAATACATCTAGTCTTTACAGTATTCAAATTTTGTAATAAAGCTATTCATCTCAAAGATTGGATAACATTTTTCTAATATAAATTTATGATGACTGTACCTAATAGCTTAGTCATTTTTTTTTTGGTTCTTCCCCAAAATGCCTTTTTTCTCTTTTCTTTTTCAGTTCATCAAGTTCTAGGATACAGAATAATGGGAAACTCCAAAATTATAGAAGTACATTATACTATTTTAAAACTTTACCTTGCTAAACAAAATTCTGTTTTGCGCCCCCTGACATTTATAGTTATATTTATAGCATAAGATGCTAGTCAACGAGAAGGCTATCTTTGTTTTTATAAATTCATGACGACTGCATTTAAAGCATAAGATGATTGTAGTTGGCCTGAAATCATGTAACTATTCTGGTGCTTATGGATGATGGAAGGAGTTCGTGTGCATTTATGTCTTCTTCATAGTTTTAGCCTGTTTTATTTCTGAGTAAGCATTCACACTAATGTTTTGCTGATCCCATTTGATTTTCCATGTAGAGAGGATGATACCAGCATTCCTCCTGAGATCAAAGTGCCAATTCTTCTGTCTTTTCATCGTCACATATATGACTGTGACTGGCATTTCTCATGTATGAGTTTCAGGGTTCCTTTTTTTTAAAGAAAATATATCATTATCCCTTTAAAATTGATCTTGCTTTTTCCTGATTATTATTGGTGATCAATAAGTCTTTATCTTTGCTGACCAATCTGCTTGGATATGGAAGATCCAATTGCAGATATAGGTGTATGTAACTAAACTACTTACTCCTTATGTTTATTGTAACCAAACCCATATAATACATTAGCATGTTAATATGAACGTATGCATGCATGCTTGAAATGCTTTCACACATACACATGCAGTTCTAGGCACTGTACCTTTTCTTTTATTAACTGGAAGATAAGTTATAATTTGTACCCAATTAAAATTGATTCTATTTAGATTTATCTTGGTCAGTTATCTTGTTGACATATGCGCAAACTAACCTAGCCTAGACCTAGAAATGTCGAAAGCTGAATAGAAATACTTAACAGTTCTGATTTCTAAATACCCTGCACAATACAGTGTGTGCTCTATAGTGTCATGTCAGGGAAATTCAGTATGCTTAACAGAAAACTATTATGGTTAGAACATGTACTTTCAGATTTTGAATGATGGAAACTTCAATTTCATGCTTCCTATGCAAGATGAACATTCATCTAATTCAACCATCATAGAGGAATTGTAACGCTCCCACCTAGAATACCAGGTAGTGGAAATCTGGTAACATATTCTTGTAGGAATATTCTAAGACTCCGGTAGAATAATAAGAATAATAATAGTTTATAATTAACTATGGATTCCTTCTTCAAAAAGGCTTGTTATGATTACTTTATGGATTAATGAGAATCATTATAAATTATACTAATTCTTTGCTCATATCCGATGTGGGACTATCCGAGTTAGGGATATTACATGAATTCAGAAATAATTCAGTGAGTTATGTCCCTGAAAAAAAAAAAATTGCACTTTACATAGGCATATGCCTTGTTGATGTTTTATCCTAGAAATATTAAACTCTTAGTAAATAGTACTTGAAATTTTTATAGTCACATCCTTGCAAAATTGTTTATCAACTAAAAGGGTAAATTTTAAACGAAGTATTGGTTGTATCACCTTTATGACCTTTTAACATGCATTAGATAGTTAAACTAAGATCAAGTTCTGAGGCATATAGATGTGTTGGACCTTTATGTTTTCAATCTTTATTATTCGTATTGATATTTAATACTTTAATAGAGCTATTTTTGATTCCGTATGGTTACAAAATCATTGTGTGTGACTTGATTTTTTTTCCCCCTTTGTATGGAGAAGTGGAAGTGTGAATATGATATTTTCCACATATATAAATATAATATGAAACTTAGTATAGTGTAACCTAATATCAAGTTCCTATAATGTTTCAAGACTTTATTTATAACCATCTGAGATTATATCAATTTTAAGAGACTAACGTAATTCTCTGTAGTAAATTTATACACCTTTCCTTTTCTTCTAGTTCCTTTGATTATTGCTCAATCTACTATAACTTTGAAGAATTTAGGGATTGATGGTATAGGTTTTCTTGCCCACCGTATGTTGAAGCATCTCTTTCTTCTCAATACCTGGTTGTGAGAGTGGCACTAACTAGGAAGGTTGGCAGAAGATTGATGGTTATAAGATCTTGTCAAATTTTTTTGCAGAGCCTTGTTAGTGTGCAGTTGTGCCTAGCTACCTACGCATTACTAAGAATAGTCTTAGCTGATGATGATTTTACAGAGTTGCATTCTATGAAATTGCTCATCTAAGTAGCTTTTACTATTCTGAGATTTTCAATAAGTTATGTACTTATGTTGTTCCAGCCATGTGTTCAATTACAATTGAATTTTTTCCTACTTTTTAGGCCCACTGATCAAGCACGTTTTATTGGAGATGCATCCAAGCTAATTGTGTTTGGTATAAACAAGTTATCTGCTTTTGATCTACTTCTATGGTTTGGGCCTAAAACATATGTGGCTTGGTTGGAGTTTTGATAGGCCATAGTTTACCCTCTACATTTTAGGTATGGATTAATTCCAAGTTCACATGTCTAATTTCAACTTACTCCTTAACAAGGATATAGTTGCATGTAGTAGAGCTAATATGGGGAAAGAAGTAAGGAAGCTTTAACTCTGAAAATTAATTTCAAGTAGCAAGTCAAAAGAGTAAAAGGAAGACCGAAGAAAACATGGATGGAGGTGATACGAAAAGATATGGATGCTAGATATTTAAATAAGGACATATTACTCAATAGGAATGAATGGAGAATGATTATCAATGTGATTGATGCAGCATGATTCTCTTTTTGGTTCATGTAGCCTACCTCAAGTACTTGGAATAAAAGGCTTAGTTGTTATTGTTGTATTGTGGAGTATCATTTGAATGTAAGCTTAAACTATATAAATGGCATGTTCTGAATAATTATTTAACTGAGTCATACACACACTTCATCAGGTGGGCACTGTATGAGAGTTGTTTAGACCAAGGCATCACATTTAAAACCCATCTAACTGTCTATGTAATAATTATTTTCCCTTCATTTTGTTCTAAGTTGCTGCATTTATATAAGATAAGCATCCTACATTTATTAGGATTAAAAATCATTTCATGGTTTAGTGTAGGAACAGATCTTAAGACTTAATAAGAATAAACATATAAAAATGTAGGATGTGTTGACAGTTTATTCTTAAATAATTGTTATATATATGAATGTGTTGTTTGTTATGAAAAGTTTGTTGTATTTGATTTTTCTTTTCTTCAGGTGGTACTGAGGACTTCAAAGTTTTGATGGATAAGTTCCATTATGTCTCAACTGCATTATTAAAACTTGATAAAAGGTCATTCCTAACCTAATATCTTCTCTTGTTCAATAGTTCACGATGAGGTATTCTATTATTCATATTACATGATTACTTCCTTATTTATGATTCATATTCCATAAATTGAGCTTTACAAGAGAAAGCTTTGCATAAGAAAAAAAGGTTTTTATCAAACTTAGTAACCTTGATAAGATAACAACTAGGATGTAATATGATACGTGGTTAGGATATAATGTTCGTATTTTTCTTTTTTTGGTTAATCCAAGATCCTAGATCTAAATAGAGTAATAGCATCCTTTTTTCACTGGATGGATGAATTGATTTGCGTTTGTTCGAGAAGACATTCTTTTCTGCATCTATCATCTTCTCTTTCCCTTGGTTTGTGCTATGGTCTAATGAAGCATATGTAGAGGTGCTATGGTCTAATGAAGTGTATGTAGAGTCTCTCTTCAAGACTATAAAGTGTCTCTTTAGTCACCAATGTTGTTTCATGCAGAGGTTTTTAACCAAAGCCTTAAAGTATTATTTCAACCATTACAATTTCTTGCACAATTTTTTCTTGAGAGGTAGCTTTATTTCTCATTCATTTCAATAATTCTTTTTACTCTTTTTACTTTTCTTGCGCAATTAGCACTCTTTTTCAACTAGGATATTTTCCAAAATTTTACATTATTCTATATCCTTGCATCTGAGGGACTTCTTATGGATCCAGTTACAATTTCAAAATCCATTTAGCAATCCATCCTCTACAATTCCACACTCTATCCCAACATATCTTTACCCCATCATGTCTTTTACTCCATGTTTGGTCCTCCACCTAAGTAAGTCCCAACCATATGTACCAAATTTACATCAGACTCTTGACTTAAGATTGTCAGACTTTGTCTAGCCTCCCCGAAAAAACAACATTTTACCTGTTATGCATTCCATATATAGATATGGACTAAAAATTTAACTATACAGTTTCTAACTTTAATGTAGATCCCAAATTCATCATAATGCTGTGCGGTAGGTGTTCGCCGCAAAAGTTTTGCTTCCTTCCATTGAATACAACTTAGATTACAATGAAAGTGAACAAGATAAAGAGTACAAATGAGAGGATTTTATACTTCAATCTCTCTCTTTTACAATATAGTGTGGGATCTGTGGCGATGGGATCTGTCAAGCAGCTCTTTTGGACGATCGAACGTCGAACTCTTCTCTTTTGAAAATAACGGCCGACTGTAGACGATCTTCTCTGGCCTTTCACGAACTCAAGGCTCTATACGTAACTTGAATTCTCCAAGAGGAAAAGATCTCAATTGCCGAAAAGAAGACCAGCCAAGCAAAAAAGGAAGACCTCTAGGGTTTCACCAAGAAGGTATTTATAGCCCCCAGGATGATTTGAGAGTTTCTATCTAAATAGAATTTGTACTCATCAAGAATTCCAATCAAATATCTTAGTCTTGATTTAAATCTCTTGATTTAGAGTTCTGATTGGACTTGATTTGGGTATCTGGATAAGCCCAAATCATAATCTCAATCAATTTGAGATTCTGGTTATCTGCTCACGCGGAGCTTTAATCGCATCAAAACGCGGCGCTAAATAACCAGAATACGGAGCTAATGCGGAGCTATCGATAGCTTCGTGTTTTACTCAACGCGAGGCTAAAATTAGCCAAACGCGGAGCTACTGAGTTAGCTCCGCGTTCTGTTGTGGAAAATCCTATTTACTTAGAAATTTTCACTGCCAACAGAGCCCCCTCCAAAGTTTTCAAAATGGCTTAGAATTTAGCAAATTTTGAAATACTTTGGATCTTTAAACGCAGAGTTAAAATACCAAGTTTATCTCGCATTTTTGTTCACTTGCGCGGAGCTAATTAGCTTCACTTTTTCAGTGAAATGAGTAATTGCTTCATTAATTACTTTTGAATTTCTGCGCCGAATACCAAGAGGCGGAAATTTTGTTTAAATAGAGCTCCTGGCTCATCTTCTTCTTCATTTGGGGAGTTTAAAGAATTCGGAGCTCCGGCGATCGAGTGACTTATGTCAGCGAATATTCTTTGACTGATCTTCCCTCAATTCTCCGTTTAGAATGTTGCTCCAGAAGAGTACGGCTTCATGCACGTTGGTAGTGGAAGTAGACACTGCGGCGAACCAGTCTCTGCAGTGATTATTTGAAGGTAAAAACCTTAACTTTTGGTCTTTTCAAAACCATTCTGGCTCGGTTTTAACCTGGCCAATTGTTTATTTCACCGGCGAGATCGCCGTTCTTTGGCTGTAAGGCTTGAAGGAGACGGCAAAGTCAGAGAGGAACTCTGATCTTTCTCTACGCGAAGTTATCGCGTCATCCTCGCGCTTGAAACGCGGGACTATTTTAACTAGCAGTCGCGTTAAAACGCGAGGCTATTTCTCTAGCTGCACGCGGGGTTGGCGTTTTTATACTTAGAAGATTTTTCCAAGTTTTGTCAAACTCCTGATTCTTCTTTTGCAGTGAACCAGATTCATTCTGATGACTTGCTGATATCTCTAGCTAGCGGGGTTATCTTTTCCCTGATATATCTTCAAAGGCTGGCCGTGCACCGATTTTCATCAGAAAAAGTAACTCTAAGGAAGCCAGAAGCATATGCTTTACAACATAGTTGCAGTTTTCAAGCTCTGGCTCCTAAGGTAAACTTTTGAAGGAGTTACAAGAACTCTGCGGCAGCCTATTAAGTTTTCTTGAGGACCCTTTCTGTTAGATGACAATCTCTGTTGCTTTTCAAAGCGATAGAGATGATCATCTAAGGGCTTATAGCATGTTGAATCCAACTTGCTTATCTTCATTAGGATTCTTATAGCAGTATCTTCAGATAATCCACTAAGAACTACTTTAAACAGATCATAGTTAATATTTGCAGAGGAGATCTTTTTGTATATGAACCCTGGAATCCGCGGAGGAATCTCGCTGTTAGGTTATTGATGAGTCAATGAATATGTAGAAGTTTTTGAGAGAGCTATAACTCGCTCTTCTTTTCTAATCTTTTCTTTTATAAATAAAGGCAATTATTTTCCTCTCTATCTGTCGGCTTCAAGAATCTTGCTTGCTCAACAAATAGATGGTTTATGATTTTGGTAAAATAATCTAAAACTCATTTGCGTAACTTAGATCATTAATACCAAGATGATCGGGTAAAGATCATTTTAACTTAGATGGAAGTGCCTAATTGCACTTTGCCAATAATCCAAGTTCTTTATAGGAATGCGAAGCTAAAATACCAAGTTAACCTCGCGTTTTACGGAGTTACACGGAGTTAATAACTTCGCATTTTTCATCGTTACGCGAGGCTAATAGCTTCGCGTTTTTGGAGAGTAACTGATTAGTCATTTTCTCCGAAATTCACGCCGAACTCCAAGAGGCGGTTTCTTTCATTTAAATGAAGTCTCTATTCCTTTTCTTCTCACTTCACTTGAAAATTTTCCAGAGACTTTAGAGATTCAGGCGATCAGAGTTCAGGCGATCAAAGTTCAGGCGACCCGAGCTTTTTCCGACCGAGTTTCTCCCGATTTCCCGTCGATTTTCCTCAAGTTTTCAAGCAATGGCACCCAAAACTCGTGCTTCTTCTCGCGCAGCCCCATCGTCGGCGACCGGCGCAAGCAGTGGTGGCAGCGGTCATGGCAGTGGTGGGCCAGCCCACGCTTCGCCTATTGGGGGTAAGAATCTCTCTATCGAGACTTTTAAAATATTTCTAGAGTGATTTGGCTTGATTCTATCCGATCGATCACCTCTTTTATCGGCGAGATCGCCGTACTCCGGCCGTAACGCTTGGAGCAGAAGAAAAGCCTCTGGTTTTCTTTTTACGCGAAACTATCGCGTCATCCTCGCGGTTTGAAGCGCGGGGCTATTTCGAGTAGCAGTCGCGTTGAAACGCGAGGCTATTTTGAGTAGCTGTCGCGTTAAAACGCGAGGCTATTTTGAGTAGCAGTCGTGTTGAAACGCGAGGCTATCTTTTTGACTTCTGTGCGGTCTAATTTTTAGCTTCGCGCGGAGTTACTTTTAGCTTCGCGCGGTCTAATTTTTAGCTTCGCACTTCCATACTTAGAAAATTTTTTTCTATTTTGTAGAAACTTTTCTAATTTTGATTTTCATTTTTGCAGTAGGGTATTCGGTGGAAACTCTTCCCCGTAAGCACTACTTTGGCTTTGCTAGAGGTTCTAATCCATCAGCTCAATTTCGCTTCACCACCATCCTGGCCGCATACAAACCAGACTCGAGAGAGCGCAGGGAGAAATTGATCAAATATCATCCCACTACCGCACGTGAGATTATCACTGATGCAGCCTTTGAAGATGTGAACAGAGAAGTGCTAGAAAAGCCTACATTTCTCTTTGGGGACCAGATGGAGCAATCAGACCAGATCCTCTTTGAAGAGGAGTGCATGTGGCTCTACAACTCTGGCGAAGCTTTAATGTTTCTGCCTGGAATGGATCGTAGCTATCCCCTGATCTACCTTCAAAGGTTGGCGATGCATCAGGAGTTAAAGTGGGGACTAACTCAAGAACAAGACGGCGTCCCAACGGGTAGATTAGGCGCACATGGGGCTTATCAAGATGGCCCCACCAGATGTATTACTGGCTTGCTTTCATGCCGTTTTGGCAAGGAGCTCCCAGTAGGAGAGGTTCCGATCCACGCAAGAACTTTCCTAAGTGAGTTCCTGGCGAAAGAAGGCCAATATCCGACTAGCGACTTCAGGATGTCTGGCTGGGTTTACTCATCTGGCAACATGTGGTGGGCTTGCCTTGTTCAATATATGTTGGACTCCCATGAACCCATTTTGAAGGAGATTGGTTTTTACAAGGCCATCAGAAACGTTCAATTTGGGTTCCCTCAGAGTGCTTATCATTTCTTCTGGTTTCTGAAGATGTATAATCCCGAGACCTGCACCCTATTTATGCCAGTGGGTGAGCTAGGTTCGCTCTCCATGAGATGTTTGAGGTATCTGGGCTTTCTATGGGCGAAATCCCCTACGAAGAGTACATCTCCACTACCGAGGAGTTGAACATGCTACTGGCGAAGGACGAGCGCATCTATGCTACATACTGGGAGATGATGTGCCATTACCGCATCTGTGCTGACTTAGCAGATGTGCGTAATCAGGGTATCGGCCACAAAAAATGGGCCGATTACCTCTTCGCCATCTTGAATTCTAAAGATAGTTCAACAACTATCCATGGCCATGCTCCTGTCTACATCACAGAGATCGATCGCCGCATTGCCAAGACCCGGCTAATGTATTATACTACTGAATCCAATGAAGGTGGATTCGGTCCTGGTATCTCTTTCAAGAGTTACCACTATCAGGCTCAGTTTCCAGTATCCAATAGAGGCCTTATTGCTGGGTTCTTGATGCTGTGGTTGAAAAGATGTGTAGTGCCATCATTGCCAAAAGAGGCAATTGCAATGACTGTGGTATATCCAGCAGTTCTCCTCGCGTACGGCCGGCCTTTCGGACTTCTTCCTGTCATGGTGTGCAATCTACAGCATGGATTGCGAACACTCTGCAATGATTTCATCCCTGCCGATAAGGGCAAGGGAAAAGGGAAAGACAAGTCGAAAGAGATTGCCCCGGTGAAGACTCCGAACCCTAGGGTGGAGTTGCCTTATACCTACCTGATGGCGTGGCACGTCATGCACTGCCCGTCTCTGATGAGTGTTGCTTCACACCGCTCAGGTGACAAGTCGTATTTTGTGGAGTTATACGAGCGCTCTTCGTGGAAGCATCACTATATATCCCAAATCCGGAAGACTTTTCGGTATCACCAAAATTATGAGATCTTTCGGTGTTTTTCCGACTTTCCTGGTGGAGGATACGGGTTAAAATTGAAGGATGTTGCGGGAGCAGATAACTTTACTGCCTTATCTGCGGGAGCGTTCTGGTGGCTCCTTAATATCCGACCCGGCCACCTGCTGTATCGTCAGGATGGTAAATGTCTTATTGAACCGTACACCCCGAGCCGCTTTGCTCGCGAGTTTGGATATTCCCAACTTTATGTGGGTAATCCGAACAAGAATTTTGCTTATGAGGGGAATTTGTACGAAGGTGCCCGCGGCTGGTTTTACTTCGTCGCTGGTGGGACCAGAGCTGAATTCATCCTGCCACAGAAGTCGCCAGAATTGGCCATGACTCTCAGCTTTTGCACATGGTATAGCGTCGTAAATGCTGACGTGCCTCACTTCTCCATCAACCGAAACTGCTGCAAGGAGATTGAGGCTTTCTACATTAGTCGTCAAGGTGCTTCCAGAGTTAGAGTAAAAGGAATGGATGAATTCCTTGGCGCCGCGGCCGAACCGTCAGATGTCAGCGAGTCTAGCGATGATGATGATAATAATGATGATGACAACCCTAATGTTGGAGATGTTCCCCAACCTGTCGTCATTCGCCCCTGGAGCCCGACCCTCAAACGCCGCGGTGCCCCAAAGAGAGGGCCTGCCATAAAGAAAAAGAAGTTGGCTCCGGGAACTTTATTAGCATCTCAAGAAGCAGCTGTCAAGTTTGCTTCGGATCTGCTGGCTTCAACTTTACCTCCAGCGCTGGCAGGGGAGAGTGGACCTGCTGGAGCTCCAAGTGTTCCCGAGGTTCCAGCTCCTCCGACCGTAGAACCTGTTGAACACCCTGTGGCGCAACCACTTGGTAGTGAGACAGGTACGCTTTTGGAGATGACGGTGGCTCCCCCTTCAAGTCCAACAACTGGACTTGTACTCCAGGTATGGTTCTTTCAGCTTTTATGCTCTTTGTCCATTATTTACTTTATCATTACACGTAACACCATTTGCTTGCTTCCTGAAATGCAGGTGGTCAACCCCTTTCACCAATGCATTCGACTACCAAGGGGGAGTCTGAGGAGAGGGTGGACTATTCTGGCATGACTGGCTCAGCGGGTGGTTTGGGTAGCTCCGCAAGCGAATTTGACGCTGACTATTTCACGCCAGCCACATGCCCAGTTTCCTCATCAATTCCTCCCATTGACGAATTAGGGAGTGATGAGAGAACGGAAGTTGTCATTGCGGCCGCCGCAAAAGAGGCTACACCGTCTCCAAGTATGCCGTCACCAACACCACCAGTCTGCTCCACAGAGACCTTCCCAGTGGTTTCTGGTGCACCTTCTGCTCAGCTAGCAACACCAACGCCTTCCATCATAATGACTGTTGAGACACCCGCAACTCCTCCAGCTCCAAGTCTTCCAGCAGGGGATGAGGCAAATTTAAAGTTCTCATTCGAAGCTAGTTCTGCCACCGGAGCAGCTTCTGGTGGAAACACTCCCTCATCTTCTCCTGTTGGTGGTGCTGCCCGGGTGATTTGTACTAGCGACACTTCTCCTCGGGTTCCCAGTTCAGCCAGATCTGCATTGGCTTTACTGGCCCCGCATATTATGAGCCTAGTACAGGGACGGGCTTCTTTCTCTTCAATTCCCGTAAATACCGCTCCTTCAGCGATGCCTTCTTTAGCACTGCCTTCCTTAAATACAGATACTGTAGACCCTCTTGAAAAACTTTTCAACTACAGTGTTAATGATTTTATGCGGTTGTTAAGAAGATGCATCGAGATGACCCTCGCCGGAAGAGATTTCCTTAGTCTCGGACGTCCGATGTTATCCAGTTATTTGAATAATATTGAAAGGATCGGGGGACAGGACCAAGCAGTTCCTTACCGGGCCCGCCTTGCAGACTTAGAAGAGCAAGTGTGTACGCTGAACACAGTTCGCCAAGTGGACGTGGAAGCGATTACCGCAATAGAGTTAGCGCGGCTTCGGGTGGAGTTAGCAGCGCGTCGAGAGGAATTAATGCGTCAGGAAGGATGGTCTCGGGAATTAGCAGAGCTCCAGGCCAGTTGGGAGTCCATTCTTAGGGATTTGAAGGCGGTGAATTCCGAGATTGAGGGGAGTCAGGCCGCCATCCTTAAAGCCCAGGAAACCATTGCTAGAGCTCGGACGGTCTTAGTAGCCAACGAGCTTCAATTAGGGGAAGCCGTTAAGAAGCGGGAAACGCTGATCCTCCAACAGGAGCAGGTTGAGCAGGAGGAGACAATAAGAAGCCGTGCTATGGAAGAGTTTCGTCAGCATCTAACTCAGCAACTTGCAATGAAAAACGATGACTTGCTCCGTCAGGCTCAACACTCCGTGGAAGCAACTCGTCGTCGAGTGGTTGACGAGGCGGCGAATAAATTGAAGCTCCTAGGAGATTCATAGTTTTCTTCTATTCTTTTATTCTTCATTCTTTTTGTAATAAGAATTTGTAATAAAAGAGAGAACTTTCTGTAACTTCATTCTTTTGTCGATGAAATAAAGATAATCATTTGATTCTTTTACCTGCTGGCTACAAAATTTGCTTGCACAACATATAACTTATCATCAAAATGATTTAGTTGTTTAGGTAAATCAGTCCAAGGCTCATCTGCGTATCTTAGACTGATAACACCGAGATAATCGTGTCAGGATCACCTGATTTCGACAGAGGCGCCTAATTGCTCATGCCTAGAATTTGGTTGGAGGCGGTTCAAGTTTCTCATGGGTAACTTGAACTGGGCACACCACGATGGTCGGGTTAGGATCCATCAAATTTAGGTCAAAGGCGTTCAATTGCGCATGCCTAAGAAGAAGATTGGAGGCGGTTCAAGGCTCAACTGCGTAACTTGAACTGGGCACACCAAATTTAGGTCAGAGGCGCTCAATTGTGCATGCCTAAGAAGAGGATTGGAGGCGGTTCAAGACTCTCTCGTGTAACTTGAACTGGACACACCAAATTTAGGTCAGAGACGCTCAAACGCATGCCTAAGAAGAGGATTGGAGGCGGTTCAAGGCTCTCTTGCGTAACTTGAACTGGGCACACTAAGTTTAGGTCAGAGGCGCTCAATTGCGCATGCCTAAGAAGAGGATTGGAGGCGGTTCAAGGCTCTCTCGCGCAACTTGAACTGGGCACACCAAGTTTAGGTCAGAGGCACTCAATTGCGCATGCCTAAGAAGAGGATTGGAGGCGGTTCAAGGCTCTCTCGCATAACTTGAACTGGGCACACCAAGTTTAGGTCAGAGGCGCTCAATTGCGCATGCCTAAGAAGAAGATTGGAGGCGGTTCAAGGCTCTCTCGCATAACTTGAACTGGGCATACCAAGTTTAGGTCAGAGGCGCTCAATTGCGCATGCCTAAGAAGAAGATTGGAGGCGGTTCAAGGCTCTCTTGCGTAAGTTGAACTGGGCACACCAAGTTTAGGTCAGAGGCGCTCAATTGCGCATGCCTAAGAAGAAGATTGGAGGCGGTTCAAGGCTCTCTCGCGTAATTTGAACTGGGCACACCAAATTTAGGTCAGAGGCGCTCAATTGCGCATGCCTAAGAAGTTCAAGTGCTCATCTGCGTAACTTGAACAAATGGAGGTGTGTTCTTCCAGGGATATTAAGCATAGTATTTCTTTAAAAATTTGCCATTGATCAGCATCATAATCCTATCGCCATTCTGATTCATTAAGCGATAGGCTCCACTGGAGTATACAGTTTCCATGATAAACGGTCCTTCCCACTTGGATTCAAATTTACCCTTAGTCTTGTGGGTTAGAACCATTGGCTTTTTAACAGCCAGAACCAAGTCTCATTGTTTAAAGGTCCTTGGTTTAACGTTTCTATTGAACGTTTGCGAGATTCGGGCTTGATACAACTCAATTTGTTGTTGAGCCCTGAGACGCTTTTCATTTAACGCCTCTAATTCTCGCAGTCTTTATTGATGGCGCTCTTCTGTCATCATCTTTGTGGCTAAGGCCATTCTTAGTGATGGAATCTGGATTTCGAGAGGCAAGACGGCCTCACTTCCGTAAACCAAAGAGAATGGAGTAGTTTTTGTTGGGGTGCGAACAGTGGTGCGATAAGCTCACAGGCACTCTCCTAGTTTTTCATCCCAATCTTGTTTATTGGAAGAGACGAACTTCCGAAAGAGTTTAATAATCGTCTTGTTGAAGGTTTCGGCCAACCCATTTGCTACGGGGTTATATGGTGTTGAAGCGACGTCATTGATTCTGAACTTATTGCAGAATCTGGAGAATCTCTGACTGATGAATTGCGGACCATTATCATGAATGATCCGTCGGGGAATGCCAAAAACGGTAAATGACATAATGCTTGATGAATTTGATCACATCTGTCGTTTTCACTTCTTTCATGGGCACAGCTTCGGCCCATTTTGAAAAATAATCGGTTATTACAAAAATAAACCGATGTCTCCTGGATGATGGGGGAGTTATTGGCCCCACAATATCCATTCCCCATGCCTCAAATGGCCAATTAGCAACGGTATTGTGCAAGTACTCTGGGGGTTGATGGATAAAATTGGCATGCACTCGGCATACATGATATCGTTTAGCGTATGCCATTGCTTCCGTGATCATGTTCGGCCAGTAGTATCCCAGCCTTCTCATGCGGTCTCCGAGTTTTGGACCGGGCTGATGAGCTCTATATACTCCATCATATGTTTCTCTCAGCACTTCTTCTGCTTCTGCTTTTGATTGCAGCGTAGCAGCAGACCATCTCTTGACTTTCTATACAAAGTCTGAAGTTTATGGTCATAATAAAATCTCTGGGCCGTCCTTTTTATCGAGGTAACTTCCTTTGGATCTTCTGGTAATATCCCATATAAAGCATAATCCACAAACGGAAATCGCCAATCACGGGGTTCCAGAATCAAGCCTGTCTGGCACGCCTCCTTGGTTTGGAATACCGTATCTGGGTGGAGGAGATCCCTGCTACCAATGGTGATGCTTTTAGCTTCACCTGGCGAGATTGCCAATGTTGCAGCTAATGCGGCAAGAGCATCTGCATATACGTTCTCATTCCGAGATATATGATAAATGTAGAATTGTTCAAAATATCCTGCTAACTCAATAGCTAGCTGATGATAAGGGATGAGGGCTTCATATCTGACTTCATACTCACCCTTCATCTGGGTGACGATGAGCTTAGAGTCTCCATATGCCTCTAAATAATTCACCCCTACTTGTAGAGCCATTTTTAAGCCGATAATGAGCGCATTATATTCCACCACATTATTCGTGCACGGTTCTGTCAATGAGTAACCGTTAGGCAATATATGCTTATGTGGGGATATTAGCACAACCCCCACTCCAGCAGCAGATCGTCTGACAGCACCATCAAAAAACATTTGCCATGGTTGTTCTTTGCTAACTGTGTTGACTTCTGACGTCTGTTTAGACAAGATTGGATGGTCTGCTAAGAAATCGGCAATTGTCTGTCCCTTCATGGCTTTTTGAGGGACGAAGTGTATGTCATAGGGTGACAGTAGCAGAGCCCATTTTGCTAATCGGCCATTTAAGGATCCCGGTTTCGTCATCAGAATTTTCAGGGGATTAACCCGTGATATGACATGGATCATTTGCCCTGAAAGATAGTGTCACATTTTCTGAATAACGAACACTAGGGCTAAACATTCCTTTTCAATCGGGGTATACCGCTGTTCGGCCTCGATCATTGTCCTGCTTAAATAATAGAGGGCATGCTCATGGCCGTGCTCATTATATTGAGCAAGTAACGCTCCTAAAGTATTATCCATGGCCCTTACATATATAAGGAAGGATTGTCCAGGGATTGGTGCCATAAGAATGAGAGGTTTGATGAGGTATTCTTTGAGGTCATCAAAGGCCTGTTGACATGCCTCATCCCATACAAAAGAAATCCCTTTCTTCATAAGTCGAGAGAACGGCTGGCATCGTCCAGATAGGTTAGAAATGAAGCGTCGAATATAGGCGAGCTTTCCTTATAACCCCCTCAACTCTTTAAGATTGCGGGGAGGCGGCATCTCGCTAATTGCTTTTACCTTTTTAGGGTCGAGGAAAATTCCTTTTGAAGTTATTATGAACCCAAGGAATTTCCCACTCGACACTCCTAAAAAAGACTTAGTAGGATTCATTTTTAAATGATGTTTCCTCATGAGATCGAAGACCGTTTTTAAGTCCTGAAGGTGGTCCCCTTTATTTTTACTTTTAACCGCCAAGTCATCCACGTAGCACTCTACTATTTTGCGTATGTGTTCTTTGAATATAGTGCTCATCGCACGTTGGTAGGTAGCACCGGTGTTCTTCAATCCGAACGGCATCACCGTGTAACAGTATACCCCCAGCGATGTTCTGAAAGCTGTATGCTTTTCATCATCTGGGTGCATCTTGATCTGGTTATAACCTGAGAAACCATCCATGAAGGACATACTCTCATAACCACAAGTATTATCGATCATCACATCGGTGATGGGCAGTGGAAATTCATCCTTAGGACATGCAGCATTCAGATCTCGAAAATCGATGCATATCCGGATTTTGCCGTTCTTTTTACGAATCGGCACTATGTTAGCCACCCAATCAGGATGTTGCTCTTCATGGATGAATCCTGATTTTATAAGTTTGTTGACCTCAGCAACTATTGCCTCCATCAATTCCGATCGAAAACGCCTTTGCTGTTGTTTAACGTGTTTGCCATCTTCTTTTATATTTAACCGGTGTGTGACAATTTGAGGGTCAAGCCCAGGCATGTCTTCGTAGCTCCATGCGAACACGTCTATATACTCTTTAATAAGATATATAAGTTCTTCCTTTTCCAATGGGGTT
This sequence comes from Dracaena cambodiana, assembly GCA_036321105.1. NCBI lineage: Eukaryota > Viridiplantae > Streptophyta > Magnoliopsida > Asparagales > Asparagaceae > Dracaena > Dracaena cambodiana. The sequence goes on along the minus strand of JAYEPQ010000012.1, from coordinate 4,197,800 downwards.
AGCGTGTCGCTTATGAAGATAGGTTTCGGGTTTTCTTCCGTTTCCATGTTAACTTGAATCAATTTGTCTTCAGTGGGCGGGTCACGCTGTTCAAAGCGGACATCCCAGAGAGTATCCATATGCTTAGCCCAAGAATCATCCTGAATATCAATTGGTTCCTCGTCGCTTTCTATTGCGGCTGAAACCATATTGGCTGTCAAAAATTGAAACCAAGCACCGGTACTTATAACCGAATCATGGTTGGGTGAAGATGTATCTTCCTTGGCCGAAGAACTCTCTTCCTCTTTTAGTGGTGATGAGGGTGGAGTAGATACATAACCCAACCCCCTGCGGGTCTTCTGATAATAATCCGGGCTCTTTTCCTTCGGTCTGAACGAGGGTATAAGATTCCGTCGCCCTTTTCCAAAGTTTAATCCCGGTTTCTGGGTAAAATTATAACCCATATTCTCCATCATTTGTCGGGATTTCTGTTCATACAGGTGAAATTGAGGTAATGTTTGTTCATCACTTTCACCGCTTTGACTTTGTCGAGGTGATGTAATTACCCTGCCGGACATAATCGGCTTTTGGGACCCTCGTCGAGGAGGCACTTCGAAGTAGTGACATTTTCCCTTAACTATTTTAGACCGAGAGAGGAGAGATAACCTAAATGGCAAATGATATGCCGCCAGAACTTCAAGTTCGGATAGGCCATCCATTTCAGTGGAAGTACAAGAGGGTCAGACTCGGTAGCTACTGCATGCTCGTAAACTAACTTTACATTTTCATTAATAACCCATTCACTCTCTATTACATCGGCCATATTATTATCAAGACTCAAACTAAAATCTAAGTGAGGGTTGATTTCATAGTCACCCCCATCATCTTCTTCAGGAAGCTCATACTCAGTATCTGCCTCATTGCCACTGTCATCGGGCTCTTGAAGCTTACTGCGATCATCATTGGAGACTTCATGGAATGGTTTATAAAGTGCAGCATCTGTGAAGTAATTCTCCAATCTTTTGAATGGTTGTTTATCTGCATTCAGTGTCCGGACTTCTCCTTCTTCATCGCAATACTTCATGCATTGGTGGAGAGTCGACGGGACTATCATGTAAGCGTGAATCCAAGGTCGTCCCAATAAAATGTTGTAAGAGGTATCTGCATCAATAACGTAGCATGTAGACTCCGTCCTCAAATCCCCGATTTGACATCGGAGTCGGATCTTTCCGAGGGGACGGCTATTATTGGCATTAAACCCATATATTGTTGTATTGGTTAGTATCAGACGATGGAGGGAAATCCCTAACAGCTGCATCAACCTTCTGGGCACGACACTTAGCGCAGAACCCGGATCAATCTGAATTCGGTCCACCTTTCTGGTTCCGACATATCCGGTGAAATATAAAGGCCTGTTATGTTTTATATTCCTCATCTGCATGTCTTCTGGAGAGAAGACAATTTGTGGGACCTGCCTCCTCACTTGGTGACAGCGGGGGCAAGAGTCCTGTTCTTCATCGGCCGGCTCGACTATCTGAGCTAAGAATGACTCAGAGTCTGCCAAGACCTCTATTAACGCTTCACGTGTTGATTTTGATAATCTCAACAATTCATAAAGCGTTACTCATGCTGGAATGTTAGCCAGCTGAGCAATTATGTCAAACTTGAAGGTAGACTCCTTGGCTCCTTCATCTCTAATAGGATTCTTCTGAAAACGAAGTCCTTTCTGCTTCGCGGGTTTTGCAAGTTCCGCATATATGTCTTTCGGATCTACTCTAGTGTAGTCCTTGAGATATGTCTTCCCAGATCGAGTAGCGGAAGGGCCTGCCCCATCTTGATGAGTGGTCATAGTTTCGGGCTCTTCTTCAGAATCTGTGAAAGCTCCCGAAGCTATATATTCTTCCTTTATCTCTGCGGAAATGGCATTAACAGTCCGCTTTTTTCCTTGACCTGTGGTAGTCCACTGCTCATCTTCTAGTAAGTCAGGGTGAACCCACATGACTTCCCTTTTTTGGATTGTCATGGGGACAAGTCCTTCTTGGGCCTTGTTGTGAGGGTCAAAGTTCTTTGTAACCATCTTACCCTTTGGAATTGGGGTCACTTCTGCAGGGAACTAGTGGGTCCCGACCACTATGGTTACCATATTGACAGTGACCTTCTTTTGCTCCTCTTTAAGTGTCAGAACTCCAGCTTCTATTAGTGCTTGGATTATGTTCTTAAGGGGGTAACAATCTCTAGTAGGGTGCCCAACATTCCGGTGATAGAGACAATAATTGGAGTCGTTGGTCTTACCAGCGTCCTCCGGTTTTTTATTCTCCGGAAGTTTCAACATTCCCTTCCTCTGGAGCAGGTGAAAGAGGATAGGCGTCTGTTCCGCCTTGAAGGTATAATTTCTCTCCTGCTGAGGTCTATTTTGGCTCGTGCCCTTCTGATCTTGGGGCTTTGGGCTTGGTGGAGGATTTGACTTCTGAGGAGCAGCTTCTGATGCCATCACTGCTTTCTCTTTATTTTTATTGCTGTTATTTTGGGTATATGGCTTATTACCCCCAGTACTTCTTGATCCACGAGACTCTTCGACTCGACGAATCAAGTTCTCGGCTTGCTCTCCCTGTTTGAGCAAATCCCTCCATGTCTTAGACTCTACGGTCGCCATTTTTAGGAGCACATTGGTCTTAAGATTATGTCGACATGTTTCGACTAGAGTTTCCTGGATCATTCCGTGTTTGCAATGCACGGACTTCTCCCGGAACCTTTCTATGAAATCTTTCATCATCTCTTGTTCCCCTTGTTTAGTTGCAAGGAGGGAATGAACCGTAATCTCGGTATCATCCTCAAAGAAACGTGAGAGAAATAATTTCTCTATATCAAGCCAAGCATTAATAGTACATGGGGGCAGCTGCATAAACCAAGTAAAAACATGCCCTCGCAAATTACTTGCGAATATTTTGGTCATAATCGGGTCATTGCCCATCAAATGCCCCGCTTGGGACAAGAAGTAATATATATGTTGACTGGGCGATCCCTTCCCGTTATATGGCTCTAATTTGAGCGACTATACTTCTAAGGGTATGGTATCATATCCCATTCAGATAGATATGGTCTTGAGACCCCTGACTCTTTCAACTCATTTTTACGCATCAGTGCTTCGAGTTGATTTTGTAATTTTTCTATTTTCTCTCCATGTGGATCATGAACAGAGAATCTATCCTTGTCTTCGTGCATCGAGTGGGCTTTCTCCTCTTGTTCTTCTTCATTCAGAGTTTCTTTGCCCTTTTCGGCATTATCCTCAACAAATTTTGAGAGCATCACTTTAAGATCTTCAATCGTCTTTTGTTGCTCTCGAATCATTCTTTCTTGAGCTTCAAATCTCTGATTGATGTCGTCAGATTTATCCGCCATGTGCGATGCTGATTTTTGTAGCCGGGATGACGTAGAGGATGGAGGTGAAGCTATAACTGAATTATCATTGTCATCGTCGTAAGAACCCTTTGCAAGCCTCTTATAATTTCGAGGCGGGACGGCTCCTAATTTAAGTCGAGTGATATGAGGAGGTTCTTCATCACTCGATTCCGAATTATCATCCGTCTCAACAACTTTCTTCCCTTTTCCCACCATATTGGAGGTTACAGCTCTCCATTCTTTCAGGAAAGCAGTCTTTGTCCTCTTAATAGGGTTCTTGTCCGACTCGGTTAATCGGTCGAACACCGATACCCTACTCTTGCTGCAGCCACAATTATCCATTACAGCGGATACCGCTGTCATAAGCTGCTGGCAATGATAGATAGGTTCAGCATGAAGTTGTTCTATGCCTCTCTTCTTGGACAGATACTCCCTGAGATCAACGCCTTTAGCCATGGAGTTGTGGGACCCATTCAACTTTTGAGAGGGTCTACGAACCCACTGAAGCTTCTTCGGATCACTGAGATTCAGTTCTGGTCCATTGATGCGACGATCAACCTTGATTCTGCAGTCGGGTTGATCCACACGGAGCTTAGAAGTAACTTCGCGTCTTATCGCGCGGGGCTGAGGAATAGCTCCGCATTTTGCCATGTTAGCCTCGCGTTTCTCGCTGGCCTGGCGTGTGTTCAGAAGTTTAGCTTCTGGAATAGTAGCCCCGCATGAAGGGAGATTCTTGCACGCTGGTTTACCCTTGCGATTAACGCAAGTCACAGCTTCGCGCCTAGCGCGGTTTTTAGACTGACAACTATTTGCCAATGATCCTCGCATTCCTTGCGAGTATCAGAAATCTTGCGTTTATTGCAAGTATTACTGACCTCGCGTTTCTTGCTTGGCTCAGTGTTAACCTCGCATGGAGAATCACACTCTGGTTGTAAAGAATTTTTATACTCGCGTTTCTCGCGAGTGGGAGAAATCTTGCGTTTCTCGCAAGTACTACTAGCCTTGTGTTTCTCGCTTGGTTTAGTATCAGCCTCGCGTGGAAAATCACACGCTGGCTTTAAAGGATATATACTCGCGTTTCTCGCGAGTGTCAGATATTTTGCGACTAGCGCAAATCTTGCTGGCTTCGCGTTTCTCGCTAAGCTCAGTCTCACGTGGAAAATCACACGCTGGCTTTAAAGAATTTTTATACTCGCGTTTCTCGCGAGTGTCAGATATTTTGCGACTAGCGCAAATCTTGTTGGCTTCGCGTTTCTCGCTAAGCTCAGCGATAGCCTCGCGTGGAAAATCACACGCTGGCTTTAAAGAATTTTTATACTCGCGTTTCTCGCGAGTGTCAGATATTTTGCGACTAGCGCAAATCTTACTGGTTTCGCGTTTCTCGCTAAGCTCAGCGATAGCCTCGCGTGGAAAATCACACGCTGACTTTAAGGAATTTTTATACTCGCGTTTCTCGTGAGTGTCTGATATTTTTGCGACTAGCACAAATCTTGTTGGCTTCACGTTTCTCGCTAAGCTCAGCAATAGCCTCGCGTGGAAAATCACACGCTGGTTTTTCCTTACCTTTAAGGCAAGTTGTAACTTCGCGTTTAACGTGATAATGACTGGTCTCGTGATTAGCGCGAGCCAGTTTGTGAGGGACCATAGCCTCGCGTTCTTTGGAGTTAGCTCCGAGTCCAAGGCGGGCTTTGAGGGCTTTACGCCTTGCTCTCCGATTCTTATTTCGGAGTTGGGTTCTGGTCAATCCAGTTCCCAGGTCTTCTTCGGCAGTAGGAAACTCATCCTCTGCTAGGATTTTCTGTCTGAGCATCGGCCCTATAGCCGCAGTCTCCAAGGATCCCCATCTCTCGGTGGATACCTTTTTACCCATTGCTCGGGTATTGGAGCGCATGCGGCGATAGTGTCGTGTCTCGTCCAAGTCACCTGATTCAGAGGAGAGGAATTCCTCGTACTTCTGCTAATCGATTTCAACGACCAGCGTGTCTACTTCGGATCCGATCATGTCAACGTCCGATTGCGCCACAATCTCTTCATCAGTGAAAGAGATTGCTCTCACTGTGATCGCCAGTTTGTTCGCCACAAAAGTTTTGCTTACTTCCATTGAATACAACTTAGATTACAATGAAAGTGAACAAGATAAAGAGAACAAACGAGAGGATTTTATACTTCAATCTCTCTCTTTTACAATATAGTGTGGGATCTATGGCGATGGGATCTGTCAAGCAGCTCCTTTGGACGATCGAACGTTCTTTTGAAAATAACGGCCGACTGTAAACGATCTTCTCTGGCCTTTCACGAACTCAAGGCTCTATGGGTAATTTGAATTCTCCAAGAGGAAAATATCTCAATTGCCGAAAAGAAAATCAGCCGAGCGGAAAAAGGAAGACCCTTAGGGTTTCACTAAGAAGGTATTTATAGCCCCCAGGATGATTTGAGAGTTTCTATCTAAATAGAATTTGTACTCATCAAGAATTCTAATCAAATATCTTAGTCTTGATTTAAATCTCTTGATTTAGAGTTCTGATTGGACTTGATTTGGGTATCTGGATAAGCCCAAATCATAATCTCAATCAATTTGAGATTCTGGTTATCTGCTCACGTGGAGCTTTAATCGTATCAAAACGCGGCGCTAAATAATCAGAATACGGAGCTAACGCGGAGCTATCGATAGCTTCGCGTTTTACTCAATGCGAGGCTAAAATTAGCCAAAAGCGGAGCTACTGAGTTAGCTCCGCATTCTGTTGTGGAAAATCCTATTTACTTAGAAATTTTCACTGTCAACAGTAGGTGGATTATTAGGATTTTTTTTAGAAAGCCCCGTAGGCTAGCATTAAAGCTACCATGAAGGAAAAAAATGAAGGAAATTCCCATGAAGGGAGAAAGACCTTCTCAGAGGTTCAATTTTAATCAGTCCTCTTTTCCTGCATAGGGACACAATGGGCTCTCGTGAATGCCTAGTAATCTTTGAGCATTAGGAGCTTGAACCGGGGCATGATAAGCTGTCAATACTGTCCTTGAAATTTAATTTAAAAATTCTCACTCTTTGCAGATGGATAAATTTGAACAGACAATAGCCCACAAGAGAAGAAAGTCTCATACTAAATGAGATAAGCTCACATGTAGATAACTATAATCCTATAGGAAAGGATGCAAGAGAAACAATCATTGTTCTTTGCATTTTCTAGTTTATTTATTGTTAGCTCAAAGATATAAACATACATCTTGAGACTTGTAAATGGTTGTAGCATTTATTTTTTAATATCAAATGCGTCTTTTTGCTTAAATATATAAGCTAGAGGAATCCTAGAATCTTGGATGTTTTTTGTATCTTGAATTCATACCCATCAAGAATTTTAGTTTAGTATTTGTGAGCATTGAAGGATTTAGGGATCTAATAGTTAAATAGTAGGACGGGTTTCATAATACCTTTCAGTTTCCATACATCTATTGAGAATGCATTTAAATTTCAGGCAACATTTTTATGTTCAGTAATTCTTCTTATAGTTTCATCGTTTTTTTTGCCTTTATTCATTGATGAAAATAGATGTTGCATTTGTCATTGGATAGGTATCTTTTTTGCTAAATATACCATTTTTAATCATGACTCTTGTCAAATAGTGAATGGACATCCTAAGCTTCTTCTTGTTGTTAAATTCCATAAAGAAATTCAAAAGTGTCTGTTGTTGCTGTTCAATTTATTTCTATTATTGAGTCAGATATATTATATGTACAGAAACCTTTTTTGAATATTATATTGAATGATAGATTACGCTATACTCTGGGGACATGGACACACGGACATGGCTGTCAGAGACGGGAACCCTCTAACCTCTAGTCACGAGGTCACGACTATATATGTTCATTTTTAACAATATAGTATTTCTAACTCATATAAATACATGTTATTATTCAAGTATAAAAGAAACTAGAATGGTAAAATAAACAACAGAATATTTAGTTCTTATCGAAAAGGCAAAATTTCATACTCCATCTTGTAAAATTTTTATTTAGATGATGGTTTCTGCATCTAGAAGTGTTGGACATGGGACACAACAGTCGTGCTCGGCACGATTGGACACGTCGATTTTTGTATTTGGAGAAGTGTTTTACATATCAGATAATAACGCTACGAACATTGTTTTTCAGTTATCAAGCGGTAATTGAAGATACGACTAAAAGAATGAGGGCAGGAATGGGGATATTTATTTGCAAGGAGGTACGTAATTTTACCACTATATTTTGACTACAAAAGTGTTTGTACGCTCACTATAGAAATGCATGCTCAATATACATGTACTTCCTAATTGTAAAAACATATTTTTTGTTGTAAAACTTTGCAAGATAAATGTTTTAAATGTTATGAGACATAGTTTTGCGTATCTGTATTCGAAGTGTTGCTTATGCTAGAGTTTAACAATTTGTTAAATTATAGCTTATTTATTAGTAATTACCTTATTGTTAAATTATAGCTTATTTATTAGTAATTACCAATATTAAATTATACCTTATGTTAGAGTTTGTTAAATTATAGCTTATTTATTAGTAATTACCAATATGGATATTTAAGCAGTAACAGATGCGTACAAGTCAAACATATTAATATGACCACTCTTGTTTGTGAGCAATGTTATATTTAAGAAATACAACGTTATGTTTTAATGGTTGGAAATTTGTTCCCCCACCACACCAAAAATATAAAAATAAAATAATCTTAAGAATGATGATGGGATATGTATATGCAATAGTGTACATTCTTAAAGTGAATGGCAATAAATGTTTGGTTGACCAAATATGTAATAAGGGAATCTGGTATCGAAAAAGAAAAAAGTATTTACAACCTTGCAATAATGGTCTTTTCTTTCCTATTAACGTCTACCAGCAAATATTAAGAGAAAAATCCAACTCACTGTTCATCATTCAACCAATTAAAAATAGTGTTTATTTTTTACTCATTCTGGTGCTTATAATAAATGTCGTTTTCTCTGCCTTACCTATGAAGTTGAACTCTCTGGATCAATTTTGTTTGCCAACAGTGTAGGATGATTTATGCGGCATCTACCCTGATAGAAATAACTCGTTTACTGTTCCAATGCTAATATTCTATTTGGTATTCAGCCATATATCATGTAATATATGTGAATTGGATGTAATTCTTTTATAACGATACTTGTTGCTCGAATGTACAATTTTATTTTCCTGAATTCCTGGTCTGAATGCATATATTATGGGATAAAGATTCTGACATTTCAGAAAGATAACAGTTCACCATTTTAGGAACAGACCTATTGGCATAACGATACTTGGGATTAATGGCTCGGTATACAAGTGATTTACATGGCGGGTGCAGTTCCATGTTGAGCCACAGAAAAGTTAGACAAGTGGTTAAATAAGTTTAGACTCAAGAATTTGATAGAGGTTTCTACTTTTGGGTCATATGGAAGCCAAGCTTATTAGCAAGTCCACTAACTTATGGGATTACTGTCTTAATATTTCTTTTTTTAGACACTTCCTCAATCTTGGAGAATTTTGGGAGACATGGTCTTTTTTGCATGAGCTTGAATTGCATGACCAATAAGGCAATAAGGTAGCTTCCTTATTCTCCGGTCTTAAGATGTAAAATTTTGGATCTTTCATTTAGCCTTGTGCTCCCACCGTTATGGGTTACATGAGGATGACAATATAGATCAAGTTAAAAAACCACTCCTTTTCTTTTTAATTGCAGGTAGAAACACTAAGCAATTATGATGAATATTGCCATTATGTATCAGGCCTTGTTGGCTTGGGATTGTCGAAGCTATTTTATATTTCTGGATTGGAAGACCTAGCTCCAGATTCTCTTTCCAACTCAATGGGTTTATTTTTTCGGGGTAATCCTTTGGCAATATGCAAAAGTCTTGCCATCTTGATTGCTTCACTGTTCACCTTGCTGGTCATCTCCTCCTAGTTTCTTTCTGATAATAGCTATCTTCTTTTGTCAAATGCAGAAAGTAAGTATTATTAGAGATTATTTTGAAGATATAACTGAGATCCCAGAACCACACAAATTCTGGCCTCACCAGATATGGAGTGAATATGCTGACAGGCTGGAGGTTGTTACCTCGTTCTAATGATTTTTTTTGCCTCATTTGATTTGTCATTTTTTTTGCAATTCTATTATTCCTATTATCTTTTCGTTGATGGTTTGAATTTTTTTATAACCTTGTTAAATACTTTATGATTTGAATTTCTTTTTCTTTATAAAATAATATATGACTTCCTATTTGGTGCTGTACCTGGATTACATTGCGTTACTATCCCTGTAGCTCTTTTGCCTTTGTATTGTTTGCTGATTTCTTTCGTAATTTGATGATACATCATTTAGGATTTAAATGTGAGGAGTATTCTGCAGAGGCGCTACAATGTTTGAATGAAATGGTTACCACTGCTTTGATACTTGTCGAAAACTGCCTTGTGTATTTGTCTGCTTTGAAGGACTTTACCGTCTTTAGATTTTGTGCTATCCCTCAGGTATCTAAAATCTAAGGTTGTCTCTTTATTTACTGTTGATGCTGCAAACAGCGTAATTATTATTCCACGTATAAACATCTGTGCCCCATGACAACATCATCAAAATTACTGTTTGATGGCTGTTCTTGTTTTCTTTCTGTTTCACTTGTTAACCTTTTATTCATCCCTTGGATGAAAAATTGTTTTCAGAAAGAGTTAGTCCACTTAATATTATGCTTACAGCACCGCCATATAACTATTATAAAAATGAAAATGTATCTTTGTTAATCTATTTGATGGATGGATATTTTTGAAATGTTTTAACAAGAAACTGTTTTTTAGGATTGTTGAAGACTGTTTAAAGAAATGAAAATTTTCTTCATTAGGAAAAAGCATAGGCTTTCTGTCATCGAGAATTTTGATTTGGTTGCACTTTAAGTTAATTGGCAACTAGTGGTGAGATGGCAATGATAGTAAATGTGCTGCTGATGGCTATTGCATATTGTTGGCAAACTTGATAACCGAGATCCACTCAATGGCAGCTTGCCACTGGTAGACCTCAGCTGGCTGTTGGTATGGACTCAACATCAGATATTTGTTCATTTGGATCAGTTGAATAATGTGGCAGCACCAGCAGACTTGGTTAAGATTTTACCTAATCAAAAAAAAAAAATCTTTGCCGTTTCTTCCTAAAGCAAGCATTCCCTCTTCTTAATAGTGTCATAGTGCCAAATATCTATTGCCATATTTTAATGTCAAAACTAATAGTATGATGCTGCTTCCTATGGGCAACAGAGAAAATGAGTTTTTCTTTTCTTTTCCTTGTATCTTAAACTTGCTATTTCTTATACATTCTAATTAATGTTTTGTGGTAGTATCTAATCTATCTAGGTTGACAATATTTTTCCTCATAAAGTGCCCGTGAACTGACAGGTTTGTCTTGGATTAGATATTGAGTTTTGCAATGCTAACTTTATGCTATGACAATTTGGACGTATTCAGAGGAGGTGTAAAAATGCCATTTGGTGACTCCAAATTCTGGAACCACTCTGGACAAAGACTAGTACTTATGTTAACTTATGTAATTGTATTATTTGATATATTTAGGGCTTGTTTGGATGAATTGAATAAAATTCCTTCAAATTTTGTTTGGGATGGGAATCCTTTGGGTTTCACCTTTGTTCCTTTGGAGGGTACTCTTTAGAATTATAATCCACAAATCTGTTTGGATGTCTTATTTACTTCACTATAATTCATTATTTTTTAGTGAAAAAGTGGTTAGGTAGCTAAGAGAAATACTTTGGATTAGAAGCAGGTCAAGACCTTTCTTTTTTAATCCTAAGGATCAGACCATTTTTTTATTAGAATCCTGTGGATTTTATCAAAAAACTTATAGCCAAACAAACTAATAAAAAGAAAAATGTAGCCTTGGAATTTAACAGGATTAATCCTATCCAAATATGCCCTTAATGTATTTGAATTGACGTTTATTCCCCATAAATTCATTCCTTAGCCACTGGTTTACATCTTCTGATATTGTCAATCATTTTGTTTCTAAGATAATTATCCAAGCTTCCTGACAATGGCAACTTCGAGAATGTGATGGCCCCTACATACAACGTACATTTTTCTTCCTTGCACTTCCTGAGGACCTACATGCTTTTTGTGTCCTTAATGACCGTTTTTGTTCAACTTGTGCCCAGTTAATCATCCTTGAGATATTTGAATGAACCTTAAGTTTCAGAATGAGAAGTTATATCAGGTTCCAGTAATAAACCTGGCATGCTTTCCCCATCAAAGAATTCTTCCCTTGTTTACTTCTAGAACAACCTTAACATACTGCTGTATTATGAGATTCTTCATTGCACTTTGTTTTTACTTGATGCATTATACTAATTCGTGGATGCGCTTCACTATTTTAAGTTCCATGTGTTTTCCTAGTTCAGTATCTTTGTGTGCTATTCTGAAATTAAAATATAATTCTTCCCATACTCTTGTCTAGGTCTCATTGTGCTATTGATGCATTTCACCATTTTATTTTCTATGCATTAGCCTTGTTCAGTATCTTCGTGTGTGATTATGAAATTAGAATCTAATCCTGACCATGCTCCTGTCTAGGTCTCACCGCAAGGCTTATTGATCAAACAAGAACAATGTCAGATGTCTATGATATTTTTTTTTTGAATTTACTTCTTTAATGAAATTGAAGGTATTGTTCTACACCCGGGCAACATTTTGTTATTTCGCTTTGAGAAGATTAGTTTCTTATTACATATATGTTTAGATTCATACTTCTATTTCATCTATATTATTGAAATAGTTTCACCGTAATTTTTGTCGCAACATTGGAGGAAACCTTTCAAAGTGTTATTTATTAGAGAAGAGACGTTTATGAGCTTATACAGAAATGAAACTTAAAGTGTTTTAACAGAGGCCATATATCTTTTTGCTGTGAAAGATAGCTTTGTAATAAAAAAATTCACATATTTGTTTTGGTTTCCTCATCCATCATTCTGTAGTATTCCAGTTGAAAGCATGAGACCCTGAAGGAATTTACACTTCAACTGATTTTCTTAATTAAATCACTGCCAGTATAAACTCTCGTTTATATATACTTGTTAAGGCATGCATGCACAAACATGTGTATGTAATAGTGTAGTTCTTCTTCCTTAGCTTGAAAATGATGGATTGTCGCTCAAACTTCACATCCTTTTCTTTCTCTGGAGTTTTTAGTTGATATCCAAGCTTCCCTTTCGGAGCTGTACCTTATTTTGTGGTTTAACATTAATGCAGTTTCATACACGTCATAAAAAAGATCTTAGAATGCACACAATACAGGTTTCAATTTTCAATTTCATCTTTTCTCTGATTGGCCATGACTTATGCACCTTAAAATACAATAAGCTTAGTGTATTGGAAACCCTACTTCATAGTCAATTCTCCATGTTACTCGGTGGTTGTAATTTAATCAATTTTGAAATTTTGAATGGGGAATTGAAGCCCCCTCCAAAATTTCACTTGCACTTACAAGTTGTATTTGCACGTGGAATGAAATGAACGGGGATCTCAAATCAGCATCCGAATTTTGGCTTCTAGTTTCTAGTTAATTTTGTTTTTGCAGAATGCAGTTAATTTTTTTGGTTTTCATATTAGCTGCTCAGAAATGTAGTTTGCCACTTGTAGTACCTGAAATGGCTAGGAAAGTATAATTGTGGATTTGGCTAGGAGACATCTTTTGAGGATATATTTTGAGGATTTGCCTCAGAAATGTACTTTTGCATGTATAGTACCTGAAATGGCTATAATACTTATCTTCGAGGACTTGACCTCAAATCCTATAGTGTGCAAATTTGCGATTCAAATTGAAAAATCAACATCATCTGTAATTATTACCAGATAAAAATACCTCATGTACAACAATAAAATATTTTAATGTATTTTTACTTATGTGTCAAATTCCAGAAAAAATTATGTGTTCTAATGAAAGTTAGATTTGAAATGGGCCATTTAAGTTATTATTTGTTTATTTATTTATTTATTTATTTATTTCCGTATGTTCAAATACCCTCACCTGTGAAACCCAACCCCATCATGCCGCACCCATCTCATTCTCACAAAAGGAGCTAAAATGAATATAGGAAAATTTTCTCCCTTGCTCCCCCTCCTGTAGTTCTTTTCTCCCTTTAGAGCGTAAGTGTTATGAGTTTGTTAGCGGGAACCAGACTGGTTTACCTTGTCTAGTTACATTACCAGCTTTGTGATAATATAGTGAGACTAGACTCTATAATATATGGATAAATTGGTTATTGCTAACTCTATTTAAAAAAAAAAAAAATGGTTATTGCAGGTGAATGAGAGTGATCCCAATGCTGCTCTTACTTGCAAGCGTATTGAAGCAATACAGAAGGCTTGTATTTCCTCTGGATTACTAAATAAAAGGTCCGTGTTGTTAGTTATTTGTGGCAGTCAGCTTATTTGGTCTTCCTGTTGCCATGATAATAACAGCCCACTTTAGAGTGTTCCATAGTATGCTTACTGATTTCCACTTTCTGCATGGATGAAAATCATGAAATATGTTCTTCAGGGTTTGCGGCTCATATAAGAAACAGCATCAACACGCTTTTGTGATGGTCTGTCCACCATTTCTCTTTGCTTGGGAATCTAGAACCTCATCTAACCTTCTTTCTTCCTTTCTCTTCTTTCTCCACTGGTTCGGATTTTGGTTCTCATGTTGGCTGTCTTATTCACCATTCTTTCCATCAAATGGTTAGTATTATCAATTCTTCCTGATCATGGTAATTATCTTGATTGATTTTCCACTTTTAACTTGCCTTACTACTGGAACTTGTGAACATATTTTCCCTACTTTGGGAATCTTGGCCCATCCTTAAAATCTGAACAGCCTTTTAATGTGGCGTGTCTTATAACTCAGAATAGTTGAGGAATGTGGCCTTCGGGCCGAGTTTGTGGTTTCTTCTACAGTACAAAGCAAACCTCCATCTTTTAGTTGTTTGGTGCAGCGCTAGAAGCCTTTTTTAAATTATGTAACAATAATCTGAATGTTAAAGAATGCCATCAATCTTATGTTCTTGGTGGACAAAGTAGAGAATGAACAGAAACAGCTCTTGGAAAAAAAAAAATTGTATAATGGGTCTTATCTTGGTTAGCTGGTGGGAGAGTAAACAGAATTTTAGTTTTTTTTTCTAATCGAAGAGATATTTGC
>JAYEPQ010000012.1:3420713-3453213 GCA_036321105.1 Dracaena cambodiana | reverse complement strand
ACACCCCACCCCCACCTCCCCCTCCCCCCCCCCCCCCCCCCCCCCCGCCCGCGCAGCCCCTCCCCGTAACCCATCCCTGCGCAGGTGTGTTTTCTCCCCTGCGCAGCCCTTCCCCGCATCCCCTCCTCGCTGCCCTCCTCACAGCCCTTCCCCTGCATAGCCCCTCCCCGCAGCCCATCCCTGCACAGATGTGTTTTTTTCTGAAAATTTCACATTTAGTTTTCTGGAGCAAGATTGAAAGGATAAATTGTTATGTTGATTTGTACGAAATGTATCCTTTATGTTAGTTGTTCTTATTAGTGGAACTAGGATAAATTGATCATGCAAAATTTTAGGAAGTGATATCCAGCTAGTTGTAGCTATTATGTGTGCTTAATTACTTATCTCGACAATTTGGTGGAATGTCAAGTTGAAAATTGGGCTTTTCACTTATATAGTTCACACATGATATTACTAATTTCTTGCTTATAAGTTATCCACATTTTCTATTTAATATAATTTAATTCGAGTTGTCAACACTGCTTAGTTGTCTTGTCTACATTATCATATCTCACCAATAATTTGTTTTCATGTGTAATACTTGCTTTGTTTATGCAGAATGTTATTGATTCTGCAGCATGTTGCTGCTTATATGTGGAGTGAGTTTTCATGACAATTCTTAATCCACTTCTTACTGTTTCATTAATTGTAGTTCTTCTTAGTTCAGAACTATATAACTGAGTCACTCATACTGATCGTCCAATAATCCCCTCCTTATTTCGTCTTGGCATTCTTCACCTTAATCATCTCCTTCTCGTTTTGTGCATCTACTTCTCAAGTAACTGTAATTTTGGTGTAGAGACTTTTTCTTTTAAGAATGATACTGGAAGAATTTCAAACTGCAAAGAAGACTTTTAGAAATTTTAATCTTGTGGCTTTTGCTTCACAAATGCAAATTATTTTACAAATAGAAAATAAAAGTTAGATTAGATACATATAACAATAAATTAAACAAAAAAGTATTCTGAATACCTTAAATACTAATGATGAAATTTGTTCAGATAAGAGCACGTAGAGAGAAGGACAATATATATATATATATATATATATATATATATATATATATATATATATATATATATATATATATATATATATATATATATATATATATATAAGGAAGGTTTTTTTTATCTTAGGAATTTTTTATTATTGTTGAAACGTTAAACAGAAGCAAATGCAAATTGGAAAGATATCATATTATTAAGTTAAATGTAACAAAAAAGGTATTAATACTGTGGAACCAAATCATTTGTAGAGGTTGAAAAAGCAACTATATGTAAATTAAAATTTATACTATGACAATATAAATCATATCTTTATTGGTCTACAAATATTTTGATTATAATGTAATAATACATGTCTCATAAAAACAGAGGGATCCAATAACGGGTGAGAAAGCAGCACCACATGATATTTGGTTAAAATAACACACCAAATTGAATGCACAAGGAGAGATACAGTGGTCTGATGTAAAATCACAAGAAATACATATATGCTTTTACATTATCCTACTTTATGTTTTACTTATTTCCATTCATTTCCATATATTGGTTACAGTGCATGTCATATGTATGTCGTGCAATTAAGTGTATCTAATCACCAAATATTGCTTTATAATTTTATATTCTGTTTTAGGATTTTGTGTTTGTACTCTCACAAAAATTTCACATAGAGTGCCTGACATTTTGATATGAAAATTGTATCAAATCACCATAAATAGCTTTAAAATTTTATATTTTATTTTAGAAGTGTATTTTCATACTCTCATAAAAATTTCATAGTAATTGGTTAAAATTTTGATGGATAACTAAATATATTTCTCACTTGTGCCCATATCTGTCTGGAGTTTGAGTTGTGTACTTTATTAAGTAAAAAAAATGTAACACATCACCATGAATCACATTAAAATTTTTTATTCTGTTTTAGGAGTATGTTTTTATACTCGCATAAAAATTTCACATTAATTGGTTGTGATTATGACATCAAACTAAATATTTTTTCTGCTGCATCGGTATCGGACTGGTGCATAAGTTGTGCACTAAATTGATTAGAAATTACAACGAATTACCATGGATAGATTTAATATTTTATATTCTGCTTTAGGAGTGAGTTTTCATACTCTCATAAAAATTTAACAGTAATTGGTAGATATTTTGATTGACGAGTAGATATATTGCTTAGTTGTACTCATATCTGTCCGGAGTTTGAATTGTGCACTTTATTAAGTAGAAGATGTACCAAATCACCATAAATCACAATAAAATTTTATATTCTATTTTAGGAGTATGGTTTTACACTTTCATAAAAATTTCACATTAATTGGTTGTGATTATGATCTCAAACTAAATATTTTCTCAGCTGCACCGGTATTGGACTGATGCATAAACAGTGCACTAAATTGATTAAAAATTTTATCAAATCACCATGAATGGCTTTAAAATTTTATATTCTTTTTTCGGATTTTGTTTTCATACTCACATAAAAATTGTACAGCAATTTGTTGATATTTTGACTGATAAGTAGATATATTACTCAGTTGTACCCATATCTGTCCGGAGTTTGAATTGTGCACTTTATTGAGTAGGAATTATACCAAATCAACCTGAATCACATTGAAATTTTATATCCTATTTTATGATTATGTTTTTAAACTCTCATAAAAATTTTACATTAAATGGTTGTGATTATGATCTCAAATTAAATATTTTCTCAGCTGCACCGGTATTGGACTGGTGCATAAGCGGTGCGTTAAATTGATTAGAAATTTTACCAAATTATCATGGATTGCTTTAAAATTTTATATTATATTTTAGGAGTTTGTTTGCATACTCTCATAAAAATTTCACAGTAATT
Organism: Dracaena cambodiana; assembly: GCA_036321105.1. Classification (NCBI taxonomy): domain Eukaryota; kingdom Viridiplantae; phylum Streptophyta; class Magnoliopsida; order Asparagales; family Asparagaceae; genus Dracaena; species Dracaena cambodiana. Next base: position 3,450,318 of record JAYEPQ010000012.1, on the reverse strand, counting down.
TGTTGATATTTTGACTGACAAGTAGATATATTCTTAGTTGTACTCATATCTGTCCGGAGTTTGAATTGTGCACTTTATTAAGTAGGAATTGTACCAAATCAACCTGAATCACATTTAAATTTTATATCCTATTTTAGGGTTATGTTTTTAAACTCTCATAAAAGTTTTATATTAATTGGTTGTGATTATGACCTCAAACTAAATATTTTCTCAGCTGCACCAGCATCGGACTGGTGCATAAGCGGTGCACTAAATTTATTAGAAATTATATCAAATCATCATGAATTGCTTTAAAATTTTATATTCTGTTTTAGGAATTTACTTTCATACTCTCATAAAAATTTCACAGAAATTTGTTGATATTTTGATATGAAACTAAATATTTTTTTGTCAATTGTGCCAGTATCGGTATAGTGTGTGATCTCTAGACTATATACAACAAAAATTATATCAAATCACTATAAATCAAATATAAAAATTTGTATTCTATTTTTAAAGTATGTTATGATACTCTCATAAAAATTCACATTAATTGGTTGAGATTTTGCCCTCTAACTTAAATTTGTATTCTGTTTTTGGAGTTTGTTTTGACCATTGTTACTAATGCTTTTAGTTATTATTATTTAATTGTAGAAAAAACTACATGAGCTTGTCATGAAACAAGCACAAGATGATGAATCTCAGATGTCTCATGATGATATATTGCTTCATGTGCTTGGTGAGAAATCAGGATATTTTCGAGGAAAATGAGTGGGGAAAAAGCCTCCGAGTAAAAGACCTCGGCAGGATGTTCAGGAGCAAGTAGAGAAGGTTATAAGTGATGGTAGAGAGACAATGATGGTTGAAGTGGCTCAAAAAATTAGAGAAGAAGTTCAGACTGAGTCAGATGAGAAATTAAAGAAACAGCTAGCTGAGTCGGATGAGAAATTAAAGACACAGCTAGATGAGTCAGATAAGAAGCTGAAGGCAAAATTACAAGAGGTACGAGCTGAAATTAGAGCTGAGATGCAAGCTGAGTTCGAGTCCATATTTCAAGAGCGAATGGCTTCTCTTTTTGGTTCTATATCACAATCAAAAAATTGATTTTTATGGGTTTTTATGGATTTAATACTTTGTTTCGAAAAAAAACAAGTTACAATTTATACAAGACTGGATCGTTTTTCTTATGAACATTTTAGCATGTTTATGTGATAAATTTTATTTTTCTATTGTACATCATTGATATATATATTAGCTAATTATAATACATCTCCTGTGAATATGTTGTTTGAAAATATGAATGATTGTATATATTGTATTTGTAACAGATATTTGTATTAGCTATTTGAAGATGCAGTAATAATATCAATAAATCGTCACTGATAATTTTATTTGTGACAATTGATAGTGTCACAGAATTTGTGTTTTAGTGACAATACACATTGTTGCAAATTTTAACTTTTAGTGACACTATTAAAAAGTTGTCACTAATAATTACTTATTTGTGACAATATTTGTCGTCACCAATTTTATAGTTAATATAATTATATAATATTATATATATGTAGTGATAAATAGTCATGTTTTCTGTGACACGTGTTGTTATCACAAATACGATTTAGTGATGATGAACATCGTTACTAAAGAGTCATAATAGTGACCATGTAATAGTTTTTCTGTAACAAGTTTTATTGTCACAAATACGATTTAGTCATGATGAAAGTCGTCACTGAAGAGTCGTAATAGTGACGATATAATAACTTTTTAGTGATAACTATTGTTGTCACAAATACAAATTAGTAACGATATTAGTTGTCACAAAAAAAATATTATAGTGACAATCTATTTAGTGTTTTGCGACAAGTCATAGTTGTCACTGAAAACTATTTTCAGTGACGGGCACTAAAAGTCGTTACAAAAACCTTCAGTGATGGCCACATAAGCGACGACACTTAGTCGTCACTAAACTCGTCACTGAATATTTTCAGTGACAACTTGAAGACATTCAGTGACGACTTTTGTCATCACTAAAAACCCATTTTCTTGTAATGAATGGATGATTATTTAATTGCATTTAAATTTAAAAAATTAATATGACGTTGCTTAAAGCTCGATTTGGCCCAAAAGAACTCGTCATGTTAGAAAGTGTTAGAAGCACAAAAAAAAAATTATAATCTTTAACTTTTACAATAACTTCAGCTTGAAAATTTTGAATGGGTTGAGCAATGACAGTGTGATCGTACTGCATTGATCAGTCATTCGCAATGGCAATGAAATGTATGGGATTATTCTCTTTTCCTGTTTAGAAGTTTCCAAAAATCTCTTGTATTGGAACTCTTGGTGATGACATCTGTTGGCAGTGAAAATTTCTAAGTTAAAAGGATTTTCCACAACAGAACGCGGAGCTAATTCAATAGCCCCGCGTTGGGTTACATTAACCCTGCGTTTGAATAAAACGCGGAGATGTTTAATAGCTCCGCGTTGATTCCGCAGTTTGGCTTGTATTAGCCTCGCGTTTGAGTAAAACGCGGAGATGATCAATAGCTCCGCGTTAGCTCCGCGTTTTGATTATTTAGCGTCGCGTTTTGATGCGATTAAAGCTCCGCGTAAGCAGACAACCAGAATCTCAAATTGATTGAGATTATGATTCTGGGCTTATCCAAATACCCGAATCAAGTCTAATCAGAATTCCATCAAAACTAAGATATTTGATTGGTATCCTTGATGAATGCGAGTTCTATTTAGATAGAAACTCTTGCATTAACCTGGGGCTATATATACCTTCCTGGTGAAACCCTAAAAAAGGCTCTTTGGATCTTTTGGAAGTTTTGGTAAAAATTCAAGTACGCGCGAGAGCCTTGAACTAATCAAAACCAGAGATCATAGTTCTTCTTCTTTTCGGCATCGGAAGCCTCCTATCGATCCTTTGGCAATTCAAGTACGCGAGAGAGCCTTGAAGCCTTTGCTGATCATCTTCTGAGATCTTGGAGAATTCAAGTTACGCATAGAGCCTTGAGTTCGTGAAGATCAAAGAAAACTACCGTCTTCTTTCTGGAGTTCTTGAGAAGTTCAAGTTACGCGAGAGAGCCTTGAACGAATCAAAACCAGAGAAGATCGTCTATATTCGGCCGATATCTTTAAAAGAGAAGATTTCAACGTACCGATTGTCCAAAGGAACTACTATAGATCCCATCGCCACAGATCCCACAAATATTGTAAAAGAGAGAGATTGAAGTATAAAATCCTCTCGTTTGTTCTTTTTATATCTTGTTCACTTCTATTGTAATCTAAGATGTATTCAATGGAAGGAAGCGAAGGAACTTTTGCGACGAACAAACTGGCGACCACAGTGGGAGCCATCTCTTTCACTGATGAAGAGATTGTGGCGCAATCGGACGTTGACTTGATCGGATCCGAAGTAGACACGCTGGTCGTTGAAATCGACCAGCAGAAGTACGAGGAGTTCCTCTCCTCCGGATCATGTGACTTGGATGAGACACGGCACTATCGCCGTATGTACTCCAATGCCCGAGTGACGGGTAGAAAGGTATCCACCGAGAGACGGGGATCCTTGGAGACTACGGTTATAACGCCGGAGTCCACACAAGAAATCCTAACTGAGGAAGAGCTTCCGATTGCCGAAGAAGACATGGGAACTGGACTGACCAGGACCCAACTCCGGAACAGGAACCGGAGAGCGAGGCGTAGAGCCCTCAAAGCCCGCCTTGGACGTGGAGCTAACTCTAGAGGACGCGAGGCTATGGTCCCTCGCAAATTGGCTCGCGCTACCTGCGAGACCAATCTCTACCGCGTTAAACGCGAAGATACAACTTGCCTTAAAAGCAAGGAAAAGCCAGCGTGTGATTTTCCACGCGAGGCTGGTAATACTGGCGAGTTACGCAAAATTCCTGACACTCGCGAGTTACGCGAGTATAAAAATTATTCCAAGCCAGCGTGTGATTCTCCACGCGAGGCTATTACTGTGCCTAGCGAGAGACGCGAAGCCAGTAAGGGTTGCGCTAGTCGCAGAATATCCAACACTCGCGAGTTACGCGAGTATAAAAATTATTATTCAAAGCCAGCTTGTGATTCTCCACGCGAGGCTATTACTATGCCTAGCAAGAGATGCGAAGCCAGTAAGGGTTGCGCTAGTCGCAGAATACCCAACCCTCGCGAGTTACGCGAGTATAAAAATTATTCAAAGCCAGCGTGTGATTCTCCACGGGGGGCTATTACTGTGCCTAGCGAGAGATGCGAAGCCAGTGATACTTGTAATAAACGCAAGACTTCTGACACCCGTAAGGAACGGGAAGATGATTGGCAGATAATTGTCAGTCGTAAAAACCGCGCTAAGCGCGAAGCTATGATCTGCGTCAATCGCGAAGATAAGCCAGCGTGCAAGAACTTCCCTTCACGCTGGGCTATTATTCCAGAGGCTAAACTTCCAAGGACACACCAAGCCAGCGAGAAACGCGATGCTAGTGTGGATCAGCGCGGAGCTATTTTTCAGGCCCGCAATGTGAAACGCGAGGCTATTCCTAAGCCACGCGAGGATCGGTTCGACCCCAGAGTCAGGGTTGATCAATCAAAGAAGCTTCAGTGGATTCCTAAACACTCTCAAGAGTTGAATGGACCTCTTGATTTCATATCTAGAGGCACTGACCTCAAGGAGTACCTTACTAAGCCTCCTGTACTAATGGCACCAGCCCCTGGACAGCCCTTCCTTATATATGTAAGGGCCATGGATAATGTTTTAGGAGCATTACTTACTCAATATAATGAGCACGACCATGAATATGCCCTCTACTATTTAAGTAGAACAATGATTGGGACCGAACAGCGATATACCCCGATTGAAAAAGAATGTTTAGCCCTAGTGTTTGCTGTTCAGAAAATGCGACACTACCTTTCGGGGCAAACAATTCATGTCATATCACAGGTTAATCCCCTGAAGATTCTGATGACAAAACCGGGATCCTTGAATGGCCGATTGGCGAAATGGGCGCTCTTACTATCACCCTATGACATACATTTTGTCCCTCAGAAGGCCATGAAGGGACAGGCAATCGCTGATTTCCTTGCAGACCATCCAATTTGGTCCAAATTAAATCAGACATCAGAAGTCAACACAGTTACCGGAGAACAACCTTGGCAAATGTTCTTTGATGGTGCGCGAGACGATCTGCTGCTGGAGTGGGGGTTGTACTAATATCTCCACATAAACATATATTTCCTAACGGTTACTCATTAACAGAACCGTGCACTAATAATGTAGCGGAGTACAACGCGCTCATTATCGGCTTAAAAATAGCTCTGCAACTGGGGGTGAACCATCTAGAGGCATATGGAGATTCTAAGCTCATTGTCAATCAGATGACAGGTGAGTATGAAGCCAGACATGAAGCCCTCATCCCCTATCATCAGCTAGCTATTGAGCTAGCAGGATTTTTTGAACAATTTTACATATATCATGTATCTCGAAACGAGAACATTTATGCAGATGCTCTTGCCGCATTAGCAGCAACGCTGGCAATCCCGCCAGGTGAAGCTAAAAGCATCACCATTGGTAGCAGAGAACTCCTCCAACCCAGATGTGGTATCTCAAACCAAAGAGGTATGCCAGATTGGCTTAAACTTAGAGCCCCGTGATTGGCGATTTCCGTTTGTGGATTATGCTTTGCATGGGATATTACCAGAAGATCCTAAGGAAGCCACCTCAATAAAGAGGAAGGCCCAAAGATTTTATTATAACCATAAACTTCAGACTTTGTATAGAAAGTCAAGAGATGGTCTATTGCTACGCTGCATATCGAAAGCAGAAGCGGAACAAGTGCTGAAAGAAACACATGATGGAATATGTGGAGCTCATCAGTCCGGTCCTAAACTTGGAGACCGTATAAGAAGGCTGGGATACTACTGGCCGAGCATGGTTACGGAAGCAATGGCATACGCTAAACGATGTCATGCATGCCAAATACATGCCAATTTTATTCATCAACCCCAAGAATACTTGCACAATACCGTCGCAAGCTGGCCATTTGAAGCCTGGGGAATGGACATTGTGGGGCCAATAACTCCCCCGTCATCCAGAGGACATCGGTTTATTCTTGCAATAACCGATTATTTTTCAAAATGGGCCGAAGCCGAGGTGAAGACGACAGATGTGATCAAGTTCGTCAAGTATCATGTCATTTACCGATTTGGCGTCCCCCGACGGATTATTCATGATAATAGTCCGCAATTTATCAGTCAGGGATTCTCCAGATTCTGCAATAAATTCAGAATCAAAGATATCGCTTCTACACCATATAACCCTGCGGCTAATGGGTTGGCCGAAGCTTTCAACAAGACGATCATCAAACTCCTTCGGAAGTTCGTCTCCTCCAATAAACGAGATTGGGATGAAAAATTGGGAGAATGTTTATGGGCTTATCGCACCACCGTTCGTACCCCGACCAAAGCTACCCCGTTCTCTTTGGTTTATGGAAGTGAGGCTGTTCTGCCTCTTGAAATCCAGATACCATCATTAAGAGTGGCTTTAGCCATAAAGATGACGACAGAAGAGCGCCATCAGCAAAGATTGCAAGAACTAGAGGCGTTAGATTTAAAACGTCTCAGGGCTCAACAACAAATTGAGTTGTATCAAGCCCGAATATCTCAAACGTTCAATAAGAACGTTAAACCGAGGACCTTTAAACAAGGAGACTTGGTTCTGACTGTTAAAAGGCCAATGGTGCTAACCCACAAGACTAAGGGTAAGTTTGAACTCAAGTGGGAAGAACCGTTCATTGTGGAGACAGTCTACTCCAGTGGAGCTTATCGCTTAATGAATCAAGACGGCGATAGGATGATGATGCCGATCAATGGAAAATTTCTGAAGAAATACTATGCTTAATATCTCTGGAAGTATAAGCCTCCAATTTATCCAAGTTACGCAGATGAGCACTTGGACTTCTTCTATTCTGGTGATTTTAACCCACTAAACCTGGTGAGTTTGGTTCTCAAGTTTGAACCACCATCAGTCTTTTCTTAGGCATGCGCATTATGCGCCTCTGACCTAAACCTGGTGCGTCTGGTTCTCAAGTTTGAACCACCATCAGTCTTTTCTTAGGCATGCGCATTATGCGCCTCTGACCTAAACCTGGTGCGTCTGGTTCTCAAGTTTGAACCACCATCAGTCTTTTCTTAGGCATGCGCATTATGCGCCTCTGACCTAAACCTGGTGCGTCTGGTTCTCAAGTTTGAACCACCATCAGTCTTTTCTTAGGCATGCGCATTGTGCGCCTCTGACCTAAACCCTGGTGTGTTTGGAGTACCCAGTTCAAGTTACGCGAGAGAGCCTTGAACCGCCTCCAGTTTGGTTCTCAAGTTTGAACCACCATCAGTCTTTTCTTGGGCATGCGCATTGAGCGCCTCTGACCCAAACCTGGTGTGCTTAGTTCTCAAATTTGAACAGCCCCCAGTCAAATTTTAGGCATATGTAATTAAGCGCCTCTGACCTAAAAAGTATGAATTGCCCAACGCCAACTAGGCAATGGGAAGAGAACTAGTTTCTCGCCAGCCCATCATACTGGGGTAAAAGTATGAATTGCCCAACACCGACTAGGCAATGGGAAGAGAACTAGTTTCTCGCCAACCCATCATACTGGGGTAAAAGTATGAATTGCCCAACGCCAACTAGGCAATGGGAAGAGAACTAGTTTCTCGCCAACCCATCATACTGGGGTAAAAGTATGAATTGCCCAACGCCAACTAGGCAATGGAAAGAGAACTAGTTTCTAGCCAACCCATCATACTGGGGTAAAAGTATGAATTGCCCAACGCCAACTAGGCAATGGGAAGAGAACTAGTTTCTCGCCAACTGGGGTAAAAGTATGAATTGCCCAACGCCAACTAGGCAATGGGAAGAGAACTAGTTTCTCGCCAACCCATCATACTGGGGTAAAAGTATGAATTGCCCAACGCCAACTAGGCAATGGGAAGAGAACTAGTTTCTCGCCAACCCATCATACTGGGGTAAAAGTATGAATCGCCCAATACCGATAAAGTAAAGGGAAGAGGGAAAGTTTGGTATTTAAATCCAAACGTGGTCCTCAACAACTCACCATATTGAGGGGAATAACATGGCTAGCCCAACTCAAACGGTAGTTGGTAAAGGCTAATCAAATCCGTTAATAGCTGGGGGTTTGCTAAAAATCCCATATTAAACGTTAATTGTTATTTCGGTTCAAGAAATTGAGCATAAAACGGTACCGAGATAAATCATTTTGACGACAGGTTATTTGTTGAGCAAGCAAATCTGTTTTGAAGCCGGCAAATAAAAGAGTCAAGAGAATCATCTTTATTAAGGTGAAGATACAAAAAGAATTTCAAAGAAACATAGTAAAGTTATCTCTCTCCTATTTACAAAGTTCTTATTACAAGGAAGATAAAAGGGTAAAGAGAGATGAAACTATTGGCCTCCCAGAAGTCTCAATTGGTTTATTGTCTCGTCCAAATTTCTACGATGAGGAGCCTCCACGGTTTGCTGAGCTTGCCTACGCAACTCATCATCACTTATTGAAAGTTGTTGCTGACGAGATTCTTCTATGGCATGATTCCTGGCCATCTCTTCCTGCTGAATCTGCTCCTGCTGGATAAGCAACATCTCCCGTTTCTTGACAGATTCTCCTAATCGGAGTTCATTTTCTATCAAGGTGGCCCGAGCTCTGGCAATCGTCTCCTGGGCTTTAGAGATGGCCGCCTGATTTTCCTCAATTCCGAAGTTTACCCTTTGCAGGTCGCCAATAACGGACTCCCGACTGGCCTGGAGCTCTGTCAACTCCTGAGACCATCTCTCCTCCTGCTGCCTTAAAATATTTCTTCGAGATAAGGATTCTGCTCGAAGCCGCGCCAGCTCTATCTCAGTGATCGCCTCCACATCCGCCTGACGGAGTGTGTGTAGCGTGGTCACCTGCTCTTCTAAAGCTGCAAGGCGGGCCCGGTATGGAGCTGCTCGATCTTGTCCCCCGAATTCTTCGATATTTCCTAAATACCGGAGTAACAGTGGACGTGCGAAGTTGAAGGAATCATGGCCAGCAAGAACCATCTCGACACATCTTCTTAACAAATACATAAAATCCTCGACAGTAAAGCCAAAAAGTCTTTCAAGAGGATTTGCAGTGTCGGTAGGCAAAGTAGGCAATGCCAAAAGGGGTGTCGTGAGCAAGGGAGCAGTAGTGGCTGGGATTGGAGAAGAAGAAACCCGTCCCTGCATTAAATTCATGATCTGAGGGACCAGTAGAGCCAGTGCAGATCTGGAAGAACTGGAGACCCCAGACGAAGTACCGTCGGTACAGATCACTTGGGTACCCCCACCAACAGGAAGAGAAGATGGGACCACTTCGCCTGAAACTCCTCCGGTAGGAGAAGCATCTTTGAATGAGAATTTCAAATTATTCTCCTCCCCTGCTGGAAGGCTTGGAGTCGGAAGAGTTGCAGATATCTCAGCAGCCACGACAACAGACGACGTTAAAATCGCTGACTGAGAAGGCGCTCCAACGACCGTGGGAAATGTCTCAGAAGAGCAAACGGGTGTTGGAGATGGCATGCTAGGAGAAGGTGTAGCCTCATTTGCAGCAGCTGCGATAATGACTTCTGTTCTCTCATCGCTCCACAGTTCGTCAATTGGGGGAATTAAGGAGGAAACAGATGCAGGAGCCGGTGTGGAATAATCAGTCGCAAACTCACTAGCAAAGCTACCTACACCACCAACAGAGCCAGAATGGTCCATTCTATCGTCAGACTCTACTTGGGTAGTCGAGTGCATTGGCGAAAGAAGTTGATCACCTGCATCTCAGAAGACCAGAAAAGCAGTGTTACGTTAAAATAATAACAAGCAAAAGATAAAATGCTAAAGGTCATACTAGGCGATACAAGTCCAGTTGTCGGACTTGAAGGGGGAGCCATTGTCGTTTCCAGCAATGTACCCGTCTCGCTACCCGTAAGTTGCACCCCAGGTTCTGCTACAGGCTCTACGGCCGAAGGAGCTGAAATCTCAGCAACACTTGGAGCTTTGGCAGGTTCATCCTCCCTTGCCAACGCTGGGGGTACGGCTGAAGCCAACAAGTCGGAAGCAAGTTTGATAGCCACTTCTTGGGGGGCTATCAAGGTTTCTTATGTCAGTTTTCGCTTCTTACCCGGCCTTTTCTTTAAAGTGCCGCGGCATTTGAGAGTTGGACTCAGGGAACGACTGACAACAGGCTGAGGAACTCCACCAGTACCAGCATTGTCATCATCATCACCGGCGTCATCGTCTGATTCGCTGATGTCCGAAGGCTCAGCCGCAGCGCCAAGGAATTCTTCCATTCCTTTTATCCTTACCCTAGAAGCACCCTGGCGGCTAATATAGAGGGCTTCAATCTCTTTGCAACAACTGCAATTGAGAGAGAAGCCGGGCACGTCAGCATTCGCAATGTTGAACCAATTGCAGAAGCTGAGGGTCATGGCCAATTCTGGCACCTTCTGGGGCAAGGAGAATTCAGCTTCGGTCCCGCCCGCTGCAAAATGGAACCAGCCACGAGCACCTTCGTATAAATTCCCCTCGTAAGCAAGATCTTTATTTGGATTGCCCACATAAAGTTGAGAATATCCAAACTGGCGAGCAAAGCGACTCGGAGTATATGGCTCAATCTGACACCTGAGATCTTGACGATACACCAAGTGTCCGGGACGGATGTTGAGAAGCCACTATAACGCTCCTGCAGATAAAGTAGTGAACTTATCTGCTCCCATGGCATCCTTTAGCCTCGTCCCATATCCTCCACCGGGAAAGTCAGGAAAACACCGGAAGATCTCGTAATTCTGAAAGCTACGAAGAGTCTTCCGAATCTGGGACATATAATTCTGCCTCCATGAAGAACGTTCATATAGTTCTACAAGGAAGCACTTTTCGCCCGAACGACGCTCTGGCGCGCTCATTAAAGAGGGACAGTGCAAGACAAGCCACGCCATCAAATAGGTGTAGGGCATCTCCACTCTAGGGTTTGGAGTTTTCGGTTGGGCAGTCTCTTTTGACTTGCCCTTTCCTTTCCCCTTGACCTTAATAGTAGGGAGGAAATCATGACAGAATACCCTCAGTCCATACTGCAAATTGCATACCATAGCGGGAAGGAGTCCAAGGGGTCGGCCGTATGCAAGAAGAATCGCTGGATATACCACGGTCACTGCAATCGCTTCCTTGGGCAATGACGGCACGACGCATCTTTTGAGCCACAGCATCAGAAACCCGGCAATGAGACCTCTGTTGGAGATCGGAAACTGGGCTTGATAGTGATAACTCTTAAATGAAGTACCAGGACCGTATCCATTCTCATTGGATTCAGTGGTATAATATAATAGATGGCGGCCCTTAGCAATACGGTGATCAATCTCTGAGCCATAGATGGATGGATGACCATGAATAGTGGCCGAGCTATCCTTAGAATTTAAGTTGGCAAAGAGATATTCGGCCCACTTCTTGTGACCAATACCGTGATTACGCGCACCCGTCAGGTCAGCGCAAATATGATAATGGCACATCATCTCCCAGTATGTGGCATGGATGCGCTCGTCCCTCGCCAATAGCATGTTCAACTCATCAGTGGTAGGGATATACTCCTCGTAAGGGACTTCGCCCATTGAGAGCCCAGAAACCTCAAACATCTCGTGGAGAGCGAACCCTAGCTCACCCACTGGAGTAAAGAAAGTACAGGTCTCAGGGTTATACATCTCCAAGAGGCAGTAAAAGTGATAAGCACTCTGGGGAAACCCGAATTGGACATTCCTGATGGCTTTATACAAGCCAATATCCTTTAAAATGGGCTCGTGGGAATCCAGCATGTACTGAACAAGGCGTGCCCACCACATATTGTTAGAAGAATGAACCCAGCCAGGCATCCTGAAGTCGCTAGCCGGGTACTGACCATCTTTCGCCAAGAACTCACTTAAGAAAGTTCGGGCACGAGATGGGACTTCTCCCACTGGAAGCTCCTTGCCAAATCGGCCCGGAAGCAAGCCAGTAATGCATCTTGGGGAACCATCTTGATAAACCCCTTTGGCACCAAATTTGCCTGTTGGGACGCCATCTTACTCTTGAGTCAATCCCCACTTTAATTCCCGAGGTATCGCCAGTTTCTGAAGATAGACCAGAGGATAGCTACGACCCATTCTAGGCAGAAACATCAGCATTTCGCCTGAGTTATGTAACCAAACATGCTCCTCTTCAGAAAGGATCTTATCTGAGTGGTCCATCTGGTCTCCAAAGAGGAAGGCGGGTTTCTCCATCGCCTTTCTGTTCACATCTTCAAAAGCTGCGTCAGTTATGATTTCTCGCGCAGTAGTAGGGTGGTACTTGATCAGCTTCTCCTTGCGTTCCTTCGGGTCTGGTTTGTATGAGGGCAGGATGGTAGTGAAACGGAATTGGCCGGAGGGATCAGAACCCCCAGCAAAGCCGAAGTAGTTCTTGTGGGGAAGAGATTCCATCGAATACCCTACTGCAAAAAGAAAGCAGAGTGAGAGAAGTTTCTATAAGACAGAAAAAATTCTCAAAGTATGGACGCGCGAAGCAAAAAAAAAATTAGAACGCGCGAAGCTAAGAATAGCGCCGCGCGAAGCTAAAAATTAGAACGCGCGAAGCTAAGAATAGCGCCGTGCGAAGCTAAAAATTAGACCGCGCAGAACTTAAAATAGCCTCGCGTTTTCAGCGCGACTGCTACTTAAAATAGCCTCGCGTTTTCAGCGCGATTGCTACTTAAAATAGCCTCGCGTTTTCAGCGCGACTGCTACTTAAAAGAGCCTCGCGTTTTCAGCGCGATTGCTACTTAAAATAGCCTCGCGTTTTCAGCGCGACTGCTACTTAAAATAGCCTCGCATTTTCAGCGCGATTGCTACTTAAAATAGCCTCGCGTTTTCAGCGCGACTGCTACTTAAAATAACCTCGCGTTTTCAGCGCGACTGCTACTTAAAATAGCCTCGCGTTTTCAGCGCGACTGCTACTTAAAAGAGCCTCGCGTTTTCAGCGCGACTGCTACTTAAAATAGCCTCGCGTTTTCAGCGCGACTGCTACTTAAAATAGCCTCGCGCTTTAAACGCGAGGATGACGCGATAACTTCGCGTAAGAAGACAGTCAGAGACTTTTCTTCTTCTCCAAGCCTTACGGCAGGAGTACGGCGATCTCGCCGGTAAAGGAGTTGATTGATCAGTTAAAATTAAGCCAAATCACTCTAGAAATGTTCTAAAGAGTCTCGATGGAAAGATTCTTACCCCCGATGGGTGAAATGTGGGCTGGCGCGTCACTGCCTTGGCCGCCGCCACCATTGCCTGCGCCAGTCGCCGAAGAAGGAGCCGCTCGAGAAGTAGCACGGGTTTTGGGTGCCATTGCTGAGAAAGATCGACTGAAAATTTGGAGAAACTCGGTCGGAAGAAGATTGGGTCGTCTGAACTCTGATCGCCTGAATCTCTAAGTTTCTGAAAAATTCTCAAATAAAGTGAGAAGGATAAGAAATAGAGATTTCTTTTAAATCGAAGGAACCGCCTCTTGGAATTCGGCACGAGTTTCGGAGAAAGTGACTGGTCAGTTACTCTCTAAAACGCGACGCTATTAGCCTCGCGCGACTAAAAAAAAGCGAAGTTGATTAACTCCGCGCAACTATACAAAACGCGAGGATAGCCTGTGCCTTAGCTTCGCGTTTTCATTGAAAGACTTGGATTTTTGACGAGTGCAATTGAGCGCTTCCATCTAAGTTAAAGTGATCATTATCCGATCATTTGGGTATTATCAGTCTAAGTTACGCAGAAATGCCTTAGACTATTTTACCAAAATTATTGACCATCTATTTGTTGAGCAAGCAAAATTCTTGAAGCTAACAGATAGAGAGGAAAATAATTTATCTTTATTCATGAAGCAACAATTACAAAGAGGGAGTTATAGCTCTCCCAAAAGCTTTTACATGATCAAACTCATCAAATAAGCAAAAACAATAAGATTTCTCTACGGGGTGTTGAAGCTCAGTTTCCTGGTTCACATGCAAAAGGAATTCAGGACTTCTCTACGGAGTGTTGAAGCTCAGTTCCCTGGTTCACATGCAAAAGAATTTAAGATTTCTCTACGGGGTGTTGAAGCTCAGTTCCCTGGTTCACATGCAAAAGATCTCCTCTGCAAATGTCAATTCGGATCTGTCATCTGAAATGAAGCACGAGAGGAAAGGAAAATGCTGCACTGAAGCGCAATTCTGCACTGCAAGTGTTGCAGCTCCTTATTTACAGCCCCTTCAGGAATTTATCTCTCGGAGCCAGAGCTTGAAACTTGCAACTATGTTGTAAAGCATATACTTCTGACTTCCTTAGAGTTACTTTTGTTGATGAAGATCGATGGACCCACATACATTCCTCTTCAGAAAGGATTGAACTTACTGCAAAAGGAACAGAGTTTCCAAAAGAGTGAAAACGCGGAGCTAAGCTAACTCCGCGCACAGTTGAAGAAATAGCCTCGCGCTTTAAACGCAGAGGATGATGCGATAACTTCGCGAAAAGGGGGACAAGATTTCTTTCCGCTCTTTCCTTCTCTTTCAAATTCATCGTGACTGCTAATCAAAGATAGCCTCGCAATTCATAGCGACTGCTAATCAAAGATAGCCTCGCAATTCATAGCGACTGCTAATCAAGGATTGCCTCACGGATTCATAGCGACTGCTAATCAAGGATAGCCTCGCAAATTCATCGCGACTGCTAATCAAAGATAGCCTCGCAATTTATCGCGACTGCTAATCAAGGATAGCGTCGCAATTCATAGCGACTGCTAATCAAGGATAGCCTCGCAATTCATCGCGACTGCTAATCAAGGATAGCCTCGCGGATTCATTGAGACTACTAGTAAAGCCCCATGTTTCAAGCGCAGGGACGACACAATAAAACGGCGATCTCGCCAACAAGACAAAGCAATCGTCCAGGTTAAAATCAAGCCAAAATATCTCAAAATGGTTCTTAGAAAACCAAGAGATGAGGTTTCTACCTTCGGAAGACGCTGCATAGACTGGTTCGCTGTTGCGTTTACCTTCACGGCTGCTGCCATTAACGCCGGCCAACTTGCGAAAAGCCAGACTCCTCTGGAGAAACATCCTATGAAGAATTGAACGAAGATCAGTTGAAGATCATTTGTGAGTCACTCGAGCTCTCAGAAATTCTTCAGATGAGATGAAGAGGAAGACGAGCCGGGAGCTCTATTTAAACAGAAATTCCGTCGCTTGGTATTCGGCGTGGAAACTCAGGGTAATTAATGACATAATTACTCATTTCACTGAAGACGAAGTGAAGGTGATTAGCTCCGCGTAAGTGAGCGTAACGCGAGATAGACTTGGTATTCTAACTCCGCGTTTCAGTTTAAAAATCCAAAGTATTTCAAAATCTGCTGAAGTCTAAGCCATTTTGAAAACTTTGGAGGGGGTTCTGTTGGCAGTGAAAATTTCTAAGTTAAAAGGATTTTCCACAACAGAACGCGGAGCTAATTCAATAGCCCTGCGTTGGGTTACATTAACCCTGCGTTTGAATAAAACGCGGAGATGTTTAATAGCTCCGCGTTGATTCCGCAGTTTGGCTTGTATTAGCCTCGCGTTTGAGTAAAATGCGGAGATGATCAATAGCTCCGCGTTAGCTCCGCGTTTTGATTATTTAGCGTCGCGTTTTGATGCGATTAAAGCTCCGCGTAAGCAGACAACCAGAATCTCAAATTGATTGAGATTATGATTCTGGGCTTATCCAAATACCCGAATCAAGTCTAATCAGAATTCCATCAAAACTAAGATATTTGATTGGAATCCTTGATGAATGCGAGTTCTATTTAGATAGAAACTCTTGCATTAACCTGGGGCTATATATACCTTCCTGGTGAAACCCTAAAAAAGGCTCTTTGGATCTTTTGGAAGTTTTGGTAAAAATTCAAGTACGCACGAGAGCCTTGAACTAATCAAAACCAGAGATCAGAGTTCTTCTTCTTTTCGGCATCGGAAGCCTCCTATCGATCCTTTGGCAATTCAAGTACGCGAGAGAGCCTTGAAGCCTTTGCTGATCATCTTCTGAGATCTTGGAGAATTCAAGTTACGCATAGAGCCTTGAGTTCGTGAAGATCAAAGAAAACTATCGTCTTCTTTCTGGAGTTCTTGAGAAGTTCAAGTTACGCGAGAGAGCCTTGAACGAATCAAAACCAGAGAAGATCGTCTATATTCGGCCGATATCTTTAAAAGAGAAGATTTCAACGTACCGATCGTCCAAAGGAACTACTATAGATCCCATCGCCACAGATCCCACAAATATTGTAAAAAAGAGAGATTGAAGTATAAAATCCTCTCGTTTGTTCTTTTTATATCTTGTTCACTTCTATTGTAATCTAAGATGTATTCAATGGAAGGAAGCGAAGGAACTTTTGCGACGAATAACATCATCTCCGAGAGATAGCCTTGGGATAGGAGTTCATGTTTCCTCGAAAGTCCTCGAAGCAAGTTTCACCCTAACTGGAACAATAGATGAGATAATTTTAGCCTTGGAAATAGGCGCTTTGTCGGAAGCACGCTCTTCGTAAGTCATGCAAATTTGAGGTTCGCGTGTCACGCGATCATGCTTTCCCCTCGTAGTCTGAGGGACGTGAATGTAGATCCCGCGTTTGAAATCATAAACAAATTTTTGTGGGTTTATTCCGTTTCCTGTAGGAAACGCTAGTAAACCCTTCCGCATCTTGATTTTCCACAGTTTTGCATTTTGACCTCCATACTTGCACAGTAGGCCTTCACGATGGTGGGTTGACGGTTTTCTGTTGCTTCATTATCCTGCGAAGAGCACGAGTTTTTCTTCTTCTTAAGTTCTTTCTCATTGTACGAGTGAGAGGAGCCTCCTTCCCCGCTCATCTTCCTAAGGAGTAGATAATGGTCGTTTCCCTTTATTAATATAGGGAACCTGATCCATTTTGCTAAGAAGATCAGGAGTCTTAGGAAGAATTGACTCAGAGCATGATATTGGTGACGAGGAGGATCTCAGACCAGTTTGGTCTGCTAATCCTTTGCTTGAGCTGCTGTCATCGAAGTCTCCTTGAAGGTCGAATATTTGGAGACCTTACGGCATCTTCGTAAGGAAGTAGGGCTCTTGGTGCTAGAAGAAAAGAATTCTTCATATTTCTCATGGTCGACCTCAATAGTGAGCAAATTGACCAAGCTGTCAATCGGAATATTGTCGGATTGAGTTACTATCAGATCACCGGAGGTGATGGTAGTTCCCAGCAGAGTCACCAATTTTCTGTTCACCATAAAAATTGTAAATGATTTTCTATTGAGCTATTTCAATAAAGAATTACAATTTTAATGGTTTTTCATTTACAGAAGATGAGGAATAATTAAATTCCTCTTTGTTTAAGGCTAGGTTCTGAAGTAACTGTGGAGGACGATCTTACTCTCCATTGACACTCCGCACAAACTCTTTCAATTTGCAAAAAAGGCTCTAAATTTCTGATCACAAAGTATAGCTTGAGAAGAAGATGACCGATCCTTTCTTTTTTTATTTTTCCGCTTTTTATAGGATTTCAAGGCAGCGTCCCCATCTCATTCACCCAGCGGTTAGCTCCATTACTCAAGTAGTGCCGTCATATTCATTTGGCAGTTACCTCTACGATCTAAATAGTGTCGTCATACTCGTTCGACAGTTAGCTCCACGATCCGAGATGATAACTTCCTTTATTTGGGTCGGGCGACTTTGTATTAAATTCCTCCCCGGAAGCTATGGATAGCATCGCGAATCTCAAACTTTAAATTCGCGGATCTGCTCTGTAGTAACTAGGTCGCAAATTTTGGACTTTAGATTCGCGGATCTGCTGAGTCGCAGACATCAAACCCTTAACTCGTGGATCTGCCTTGTTTTGACAGATGACTCCAGAATTTTTTGCCGACACTTATTACCCCTGAAATTCGAAACTTACACTAAGTCTCTTATGTTAATCAACAATTAGATAATGTTACTCTTTTTAAACAAAACTACACTCATTTTATTTATATTCTTTTTTAACCTCATCTCTTTTCTTAAGAGTTTAATTTCCTCTCTCTCTCCCATCCCTCTCTCTCTCACTCCCACTCTCCACCCGGCCCTTTCTATGTCTCTTTCTCTTTCTCTCTCCTTTTAACTTCATCCCATTATGAAAGAAATTAGATAATGTTGCTCAAATTTGATGAAGTGAATTTTTCTTGCTAATGTTGTTATTTAGTTGTAATGTATTTTTTCTTTATATTCAGATTCGAGTGAGGATGGCGTCTGAGTTTAGAATATTGAACAAACTCCACAACTTTTAATGGAGCAGTCTGAACATTGCTCTACCATTTGAAAGCATAGATGATAACTAAACCAAGCAAATAAAACTCACATAACCTCAGCACACTACGCCGTTTCGGAAGTTAAAATTTCATCAGCTTTTGCTTTTGCTGTTACAGAATCAAACTAAAATGTGTAGTAGTCACACTAACAGCAACCGACTCTTTTCCAACATAAAACGACTTTTAGTCTGTAGTGAAATTTCAGCGCCTACCACTATTTTTAGCTAGAATTGGATTCAAAAGAATTTTTTTTTTAATAAAAAAATCAACAAAAAATTTAGAAAATTCGCATAAAATCGCAGATCTGAGATCTGAACGAAAGGCAAAAAACAAATTTACCTAAATATTGAGTGAATCTGGCGCTGAGGTTGGCGTAGGAAGAGGGCTTGACGTCGAGATCCCTTTCGATCTTTCACGCTTCTTTCCTCAATTCCTCCCATCCTGATTGTTGCAATTCTAGCGCCGTTGAATCTCCAATCCATAATTTAATTTTTAATCCACAGAAAATTGAAGGTTTAATCCAAAAAAATTAAAGATTGTTTTTTGGTGCATTGATCAAATTAGCAGTAGGAGCCCCAGGCCCGATTCCCTCTTTTTCTCCTCTCACTTCAGTCGAAAGTAAAAAATACAATTCACCATACGTGCACATCAGATGAAACAACCCAAGACGCCGTTAGCTTTCCTATGAGATTTAGTGTGAGTTTCGAATTTTATGGGTAATAAATTATACACTTCTCATAATATAGGAAGTCTGATTGTAATTTTTTTTAAAGAGAAATTGTCTTACCAATTGCTGCTCCCATCTCAGGACCTGTTTGATTAAAGTGGATTGCAAAGTGGAGCTTTTCTAAACATTTGGTTACAACTATAAAATTTTGCAGTTGCGAATTGAAACTGCTTATATACTTACAATAATTACAGTCATGGAAAAAAATATGTATATAATGATTTACAGTTTTCATTTACAAATACTACTAATAACTTTCAATACAAATACAGAAATACAGTAATACATGTTATAACTTTTATTATTATAATTTCACTTACAGTAATACAAATTGCAAATTGCAACAGCACACTTTACAATCATCCCCTCTGCCTCCTCATCGGTTGAGGAGGACATTTTATTTCTTCATATTTATTTATTCACAGATCAATGCTTTATACAATGCATCAATGGCAATGAATCGTGTCTACAGGGAGCTAGCAGCATTTGCACCACCATCAAGCTCGACGCGCCCAGACGTCGACGGCACGGCCAAGCTAACAGTCTCAGCAGCCGCCCCCTCAGCACAACAAGCTTTTTTTCGCGGCGACTTTCTTGCCCTTCCCATCTTTGTTGGCAACTCTGGAATGTATGTAATCCTTCCCCTTCACCTCCACCTTCGGATTATACCACTGGCTCAGCGAGTGCGAACTCATAAACACACTGATCCAACACTCCTGCGTCTTGTAATCGATGCACGGTAAGCGGCAGCAGCACCAGTGCTTCAGCATGTCGAGCATCCAATGCCGGACCGCCTTTTTCTTCTCCCAGTCCCTGTTGACGTACATCCTCGCGGATCGCAGGAGATAGCTCAGCGACAGCTTCTTCGACCAGTCCACCCCTATGTCCACATCCAAACCCTTGCTCGTCTTCAGGCTCGCCACCACCCAGTTATCCTTCTCGTTCTCGTTCCTCCCATTCTCGAAATAGGAAATGAATCCCATCGAGACCGGATCCATCGAGTTCACGAACAGCTTCGGAAGCCACCTGTACAGGAGGTCGTCATCACGATCCTCCTTCTCGTCGCAGAACAGTTTGCTGAGGACGTCGCTTACGATGTTCTCGATCTTGCGCAGCTGCCGATCAAACATCCAGCAGGGGCAGCACATGAGCCACTTGGGTATGTCGGTCACGAAGTCGAGGGACACGAACGGAGGGTTGAAGAGGAAGGTGTCGAACTCGGCCGTGTCCACGCCGTCCTGGAGCAGGGACATGCCGACGGAGATGGTGACGGCGGCGCCCAGGGAGTGGCCGGCGATCCAGAGCTTGTGGCGGGAGCCTCGAGGGGCGGACTTGTAGCGAGGATCCTTGTGGATGAATTGCTTCACCCTGTCCTTGGCGTGGACCATTCGGTCGGTGAGCTCGACGGATCCGATGACGAAGTGGGCGTCGATGAGGGCGTCCCAGAGGTTGGCGGTGCCGCGGAAGGCGATGGCGAAGGCCGGGGCTGAGGCGGCGTTCTTGGAGGTGATGCGGTCGGAGTTGGGGTTGTACTGGAAGATGGTGCCGAGGATGGGGCCTGAAGCCTTAGTGCCTTCGTACAGGTTGCGGACTCGCTCGAAGCCGTGGCCCCTCCACCATCCCCTGGCGACGCGGCGGCGGAAGAATAATGATTTCCTTTGGGATTGAAGTAGGTACACTGAATTCACCAAGGCTGCGGCTACCATTCTTCGATCCTTCTTATTCTCCCTGCATTCATCGAGAGGATATAAAAATTTTATTTATGGGAACGTTAATTTTGTGTCAACTTTGAAGGACAAAATGGAAACTAAAATTTATGAAATTGGATATTAGTGAATCTTAAAAGCCGAGATTATAATCCACAAGAAATTTAAAAAAAAATTTAGATTTAGTGAAAATAAACTACAGCTCAGATAATTTGTATAAGTTGTCAGCTCGTTTCCATTATTCTAATATGTTGTCAGCTCGTTTCTATCATTCTAATATATATATATATATATATATATATATATATATATATATATATATATATATATATATATATATATATATATATATATATATATATATATATATATATAGTAAATGGGAAATTCAGCAGCGGTGAAGGGAGTTCCTTCACCACCGCTTAGATGACTAAATAAAATTATTACACGTGGCGCTACTCACGGTAATAAATAAAAAAACTCTCTTCACCGCTGGTAAATTTCCCGTTTACTCTCTCTCTCTCTCTCTCTCTCTCTCTCTCTCTCTATATATATATATATAAGAGAGAGAGAATGGGAAATTCATTGGCGGTGAAGAGAGTTTCTTCACCGCGGCTTAGGTGGCCCAATAAAATTATTACATGTGACACCACTCAAAGGACGGTTAAGAGAATTCATTTATTTGTTATCTTGAATAACGTCACATGTAATAATTTTATTGGGCTACTTAAGCGGCGGTGAAGGAACTCCCTTCACCGCCGGTGAATTTCCCGTTTACTATATATATATGGGATTACTTTAGGTGTGCCGCCAGCTCAGTAAAAGTTATGTGAGCTAACTGCAAAATTATAATAATCCAATATTTTTTTTTTCAATTTTTCTTTATAATTACTATCTCTAATAGCTTAACTTCTTTCGGATTAAATTTCATAAATTTTGGAATTCATTTACCATTTCATCAAGTGCATACAAAATATTGTATTCTTTGAAAACCGTTAATTTTGTGTTAACTTGATGGAGGATTAAATCAAAACTAAAACCCAAGAAATTGGGTATGAGTGAACCTAGGGTGTCAAGATCATAATCCAAAAGAATTATTTTTAAAAAGATTATTGGAGATAGTGGAAATGAACTGCAGCTCAGGTAATTTGCATGAGCTGTTAGTTCATTTTCATCTCTCTCTATATATATATAGATAAAGATGCCTCTATAGGAAAGTTGACTATGGAGATAACCTAAATCTTAATATAAAGAGTGTTTATGAAATTTCCAAACCGTTAATCCAAAATATCTATATATTAAGAGAAATGAAGACAATTTTGAAGTACAAAATACACACTAATTTATTATTTTTTAAGCATAAACAGTGCATTAAAGCCATACCAATCTATTTTTTGAGGACGGCTTTTGGTCTTTTTCTTGAAGGCATCATCCTTAGAAGGCCCAACGAGACTGAGGGAGAGAGGGCGCTGTAATTGAATCAAACACACATTATTATAATAGAAAGGTATTTTAATTATACAGTTATACAATGAAATGTGGTACCAAAAAAATTGAAATTGAATTTGCATTTTTATGAAAATAAAACTGAAAAATATTACATTTTTTTTCCTTAAGGAAAAAAATATGTAAAACGAAATTGGATAAATTGGTGATAGCATCTTAGCAGTAGCCGGAAGCAACATGCGCATACTTTAGAAGCCGCCGTAGGAATACAACATTTGCAACAACACTCGGCCTAAAAATCAACAAGTTAATGTAATTAGTATGGAAAATTATAATGTCTAATTTGATAGCTAACTTAATGCCTTTAGTGTCTCGTTAGTGTTGTACTTGCTTTTATTATCTTTGTAGTTCTCCATAGTTGTATTTGTGCTATATATATAGAGAGAATAATGGAAATGAGCTGAAAGCTCACATAAGTTACCTAAGCTGTAGTTCATATCCACTATCTCCAATAATATTTTTTTTAAAATTTCTTTTTGATTATGATCTCAACTCGCTAGAGTTCACTCATACCCAATTTCTTAGATTTTAGTTTTGATTTGGTCCTCCAGCAAGTTAACATAAAATTAATGATTTTCAATAAATAAAGTATTTTGTATAAACTTGATGAAAGAGTAAATGATTTTCAATAAATAAAGTATTTTGTATAAACTTGATGAAAGAGTAAATGAATTCAAAATTTTATGAAATTTAATCCGAAAGAAGTAAAGGAAGTAGAGATAGTAATTGTTAAAAAAAATTAAAGAAAAATTATTTGATCATTATAATTTTACCGCTAGCTCACGTAGCTTTTCCTGAGCTGATGACTCACCTACAGTAATCCTATATGTACATATGTGTGTGTATATTAAATCTGATTAATGATATTTGGGAGGATTACATACCTACGGAACTAGGAAATTTTCTTGAAGAAATTCACATGTTTTGGAATCTGGTGTATCATCTTACAATTAGGTTCCTTAACTATTGTAATGAATAGAAATAGGATTTATTTTTTTTTTCCCTCGAAGGTAATTAATTGTGCAAATTAAAGTGGACAAATTTTTAGAACAAGGACGATAGTGATAAATCATCAATATCCACCAGAAATCCTAATTCATGAGAGAGAAAAAAAATTCGAAAAGTACAATTGAACAAGAACAATTTATTAAAAAGAAATAGTTTTACCAATGAAAGTCTTAACAAAAATAATTAATTGCAATTGACTCTTTTATAGACCTCAGCTCTAATCCTCAATAAAAAAAGAAAATACAAAATTGTAAATGAAAATGATCCTAATCCTAGAAAAATGAAAATACATTAAAAAAAAAAAAAAAGCTTCTAAAAGGTCTTAAATAGAATAGAAAACCTGAAATAATGAAAACTAAAACAAAATAATACTAAGAAATGATAAAATTCATAATTTAAAAAGAGCAAGCGGCTTTACCAATTGATGACTAAAACATGGAATTTCATATTATGGCATTTTATATTAATTTATTTAAACATAACAAATAGCTAAAATTATTATTAAGTATGCATTAATTTTTTAGTCTAATCACAAACTAATTAATTATATAGACCAAACAAGAGCTAGAACATCACTCTAGTCAAGATGGATAGAGTGACGGTAAAATTCTAACCATCTCATTTTTTTCTCTTCCATTGAATCGTGCCATGTCAATCCCTATCTCTTAGCATGCAAGGATTTATTCATACATACAATCATGGCTTAATTATAATGTTGATTTGGTCATTGATCGGTATAATACAAAATGTTATGTTTTCAAGAATTACGTGATCATAGCTCAAACTTTACGAGTGAATTAATCTGACAAAATCGTAACTTCTGATAATTTGTCCTATTAATTTTATTTTAATAGAACGCGAAGGACTACATCTTCTTAAATACGTTAGCAAAACATCAGACGGCAACAAGAGGTTAAGTTTATATGCTTACCAGTGGTAGTGTACAAGGCAGCTTCGTTCTTCCGGCGGTGGGTGCAGACATAATTGATGAGATCAGATGCTAATTACAAACTAGCTCAAGATTGATTAATTAATTTCAAGCATGCAACATGCTACATAACGCCTCGCTACTTATAAGAACCCTAAGCTGGTCTCATTGCAAGAAACGAATATATTCATTTTATATTATTCTTCATTTTCTTAATTAATTAAAATGAAATTAAGTAGCAGCTTAATTGTATTGAGTAGCAGCTGCAGATTGTTTTAATAATAATAATAATAATAATAATAATAATAATAATAAGGTGGAGTATTGGGAGATATATAAAACAGTGACGTGAACGAGAGTTCAAATATTATATTCTATGATCACGTAAAGAGGTTTTGCATGCAAAAGGTATTTCTAAATATAGAAGTGATTCGCTGCAGGACAAACAAAGTCAAGTATTTTTAAAGCTTTTGGAATCGAGAACGAATTTTTTTTTTTTTTTTTTTTTTTTTTTTTTTTTTTTTTTTTTGCTTCTGCAAGCATTTGGAAGCTTTTTTAGAATAGCGAAGTGCAAGAGACAACGTGTATACGGTCTAAATCAAAGCTAATACTTTATATTTTGAACTTTATGGCATGTTCTGCTATATAACGAGTAATGTTTGGGGGAAAAAACTTTATATTTTGTTGTAATCAGAACAAATAGATTTTAATGTGGTATGAGAACAACTCGTGTTTAAATCTCACCGGATGAATATTTAATTGCATTTATATTTTAAAAATTAATATATGTCGTTGCTTAAAGTTTGATTTACGGCCCAAAAGAACTTGTCATGTTAGGACGTGTTAGAAGGGGAAAAAATTTTTATAATCTTTAACTTTTACCATAACTTCAGCTTAAGAATTTTGAATATTTTCATTATTTGAGTTATGATAAAAAAGCGTTGACATATAAATTTGTGCAAGTAAGTGTTAGAATTTTCTTATAATTGAGCTCCAATTAATTGTTCCTTTTTGTTTTCTTAAAAACGGGCTGAACCAATTTAGTTATGAGACATTGAGAATGGACCATTGTGGTAATCGTTTTGTTGGGCTTATGCACACCTATTAAAGATAATTGTGGTTGGAAGGTAAGTTTGGGCCTAATGGGTCTAATGGTCTCTTTATGGGAGGGTCCATTGGACTGTGTATATATATATGTATTGGTTAGGTCCCCTCTCCACTCCAAGGGTTTTGATTGCTTGACCCATAGAGAGCCGTCGTTGTTGTTCCTGGAGAAGGAGAGGAAGATCTAACCCTAATAGGTGCAGTTTTTTTTTCAGCTCAAAGAGGGTGATATTCAACATAATGGCTCAAACAGGTATGATTCTGCATCTTAATAACTTGTTATTGATGTTCTAAATTTACATTCATGTTATATATTATTTCTTACATTTGGTATCAGAGCCTATGAATGTGAGTTTAGGACTCATTATTACACTTAGAGTTTATACGGATCTGTTTCTGATTAATACTGTTTACGGTTTGAAATCACATCGAAGAACAGATTTAGTAGAAATCCTAAATTTAGTAGAAACCCTAGATTTAGTAGTATCAAATCAGATTTAATGGAACAGATTTAATACTGTCCACTGTTTGAATGTGCGTTCAGAACATTTAACAAGACGCACACCTACGGATTCTCAGCACTTATCATTCATACTTGCTTCCAGTTTGAACAGCCCTGAATACTCTATTGATGCATGGATATTACAGAGCCCATAGCAATTAGTACTTAGCGTAGTTCATCTGTTATGATGGCCCATAACTTCATGAATAAATTGTTACTGGAATATCTTTTAAAGACCTGCCTCTTATCTTTTTCCATATGCTTTGAATGCTTAAATTTAGTGTTAACAGGACTGTTCAAATTTATTTATTTATTTATTTTTTTTTATTTTTTTTTGACGTGAGCTTGAGGGCACTTTCGGTTACCACAAAATAACTATAAGTAATAAAACTATGACAATATCACAATTATATTGTGCTTTTGGAGCTTGATACACAGGAAATCACTCCTGAAGAAACTCTAGTTATTTGTTTGAACTCCAAATTTTTTTTTTCAGTTGATTACTCATCATATACATGGCTGTTTGTCTATTTTCTTGCATATTGATAACATAGCCTTGTCCCGGCATTAGATTTTCGGGAACTTCCTGTTTTGGTCATTTCAGAACAACCAGATACTTGAAACGCTTGTGTAACTAACTCCTTCATATTCGGCAATTACGCTGAATAGGATTATTAGTTTTTTGTGACACTATACATGGAATGTTACCCATTAATAGTTGACACATTTAACGTGGGAAATCACCCTTAACAGCTGAATGGGGAAAGGAATTCATGTTGATGTGCTGGATATTTGATAATGGTTTTGTTGTTGTTGTTGCTGCTGCTACTGTTTTATAGTTGGTAGCTTATCTTTATTTGGTTTGAATATCTCGCTGTACTAAGTCAGACTTTGACCCACTGGATGAGACTGTTCATTCTGTGTAAATTATTTTTCTATTTGAATAAAATGTATGAATTTATTACATGCATGGAATGCCTACTGGTAATATCCAAAACAAAGATAATTGCATAGCACTAATACTGATTACATTGAAAACAGTTGTTGGCTATTTTTATTTGTCTGATTTCCTAGAACAGCAACAAACAGTCTTAGACCAAATCTTTGGAGTTGGCACATGAATCTTTTTCCGTCGTTAGTTGATTTAATGTCAGTATGAACATTCGTTAGTACTGCCAAAGTGGTTGCCCTTAAACATGATGAGTTCAGTATTCACATTGAAAATTTTTTTTCCAGATGGCGGCATACTTTTTTTCAAAAGTAACAAAGTTTTATTTATATAATGGAATTGTTAGTTTTAACTCCATGGTGCAGGAAGCTGATATGTATAATATTGTTAGTTTTAACTCCATGGCGCAATAATGATCTGAAGTTTAGTCATATGCATCCTGAATAATAGAAGTTTCTGTTACGTGATTTATGCTAAAGCAAATGTTTAGGATTTTATTAATTGAAGTTATAATTAGTTAATTACTACTTTAACGTAAAGCTCTTTTGAAGAAAAATTAAAGATGGTCTTTCTTCTTTCCTCCATAATGGAATTGTTTCGGCATTGAAAGCAGATGAACCTCCTATAACAGTAACAATGTGATGTCAAATATGTGGAGATAAACTCACATTAATTGAATTAAGCATACAAGATTCAGAACAATTCAATGGGCAGCTGCCTTGCTGAAGCCTAAAATGCTACCCTGAAAGAACTTTATTATTTTGAACTATAACCTGAGTGATGTGTGCTTTCAATTTCGGAAAAGCAGCCATATACTTATATGCACCCACCGTTTCTTCTGCCATTATGTGCATATATGTCGTGCTAGAAGACACAGCAGCATTCACTACTGTGTCTGTAGTTCTGTACCATTGTTCTTGTTTGTTAGAACTTGGAAATAATTTGATCTGCTTTAATTGCATTATAACTGTGGTATCTAACTTCTTATAATGAGATTGGATTCTTTGTAATTGTAGGGAACTGATAATTAGATTTTGACCAATGTACTTTTTGTAAACCGTTGGTTTTGACATGTGCATCATGGTAGCCAACCATATGGCATTTCAGTGATTATGGCATGGCTCCAACTGGTAGTACATAATGTTTAGGTAATAACTCTCCAAAACATTACTTTTCTTAGCCCTCCTATGTTTGAAATTGCATAGATCAAAATTTTTCTCTTCTTTGAGTTAGCTGTGAGATTAATTTTAGACTTCTGTAACTCATCACCACCGCCACTTTTAACTTTGGATGGCCTATTGGCTGCCACACCATTGATCGTCAAGTGCAACACATGCTCTTCTGCAGCATTGTGCTGATCTGTATCATGATCGAAGTCCTAATATTTCAATGGTGGCCTCTTTCTTGCTCAAATTATTATGGTCATCCATCTGTGGAAAGATAAAGCTACTCTTTTTCCTCACCATGACATTCCCATTTTTATGATCCATTCACACGGCACGCACATTTTACAAGAGATAATATTTAAATATTTTCAATATTCTCATTGTTAATTTTGGAGAATGCCAATACTCGTTTATTAAAGGAATGTCAATGCAATGCACGTTTTTCAATAAAAGTATGTGCCAGTTTACATGTAGTTGAATAAACACATTTATTAAGGTGATATATAGGGATGTCGATTCTATATAAATAAAGAATTCTGTTTGTTTGATAGCTCAAGCAGTTTAAAATAATTGCAATATTTAATTAGTCTCCCTAATTTTTATTTCTAAAATTTATAACTTTAAGTCTTAAGTTGTTAAATAAATTAGAAGACTAATTTAGGTTTCTACATATTATACCTATTTAATTTGAGACTGGGACAATCATTGATATATTTGTGATCTGGAAAGGTACATTTTGATCAGTATCTATTTTGTTCGGGATCACGTGCATATATGATGTTTTGAGTATGCACATTATTAATTTGGGCAATTTATATTATTAATCAATACCGGCGTTGAAAATTTGGGTTGATATGGGTGCTACTGCCAAAGTGGTACACTCATTGAAATCTAAGGTTTTCTCTTTTTGTTACGGTATTTTCTCAAACGTTAATACATACAATTACCTGCCCAAAGGGGGTCATTGTGTTTTAATGTGTAAAGATGATATGAAGCATTTGGTTAGAAAATACTTGAGTCTAAGAAAGTTAGTCTGCCCAAAGGAGACTTCTTTTGGAAAAACTTAGGTTTTTTTTTTTTTTGGTAGCTTCATGGATGGAGATCCTATAGCATGTTGCACTCTCTGTCCAAAGGGGAGACTGTAATGATGCACCTGGATTCTTTTGGATAATACTTATGTTGTTCCAAGCATGTTTATTTTATGTTTATTGCACAAATTTATGATTTATTAATATATGGTTGTTCACAGTCTCTTTTACAGTTAATAGCAGTAATACTATTATTGAGGTCTTGACTGGTTCCAATTATAAGAAGTTGAAATAAGACATTGAGTTTGCTTTGGGTATAGTCGACATTGATTTGGCACTGAGAGAGAAAGAACCGCTTAAGCCTACCACTACCAGTACTGCTGATGAGAAGGAGTATTATGCCAAATGGGATAGATCGAATCGTTTGAGTCTCATTGCTATTAAGAGATCTATTTCTGAGCACCTTATGAATGGTCTGCCTGAGACTAAAAATGCTAAGGAGTTCTTTGATGCTGTGGGAGCTAGATACCATGTATCCAGTAAGGCTGAGACTGGATCTCTGATGAGTGAGCTTACGAGTATTAAGTATAATAGCCAATCTGGGGTAAGGGAATACATTCTCAAACTTATCTTTATCCAG